>JBAMJR010000215.1:160000-272500 GCA_038501785.1 Myoxocephalus aenaeus
TCGTATCTAAAGAGAAACAGGGCGTCGTATATAAAGAGAAACAGGGCGTCGTATATAAAGAGAAACAGGGCGTCGTATATAAAGAGAAACAGGGCGTCGTATATAAAGAGAAACAGGGCGTCGTATATAAAGAGAAACAGGGCGTCGTATATAAAGAGAAACAGGGCGTCGTATATAAAGAGAAACAGGGCGTCGTATCTAAAGAGAAACAGGGCGTATCTAAAGAGAAACAGGGCGTATCTAAAGAGAAACAGGGCGTATCTAAAGAGAAACAGGGCGTATCTAAAGAGAAACAGGGCGTATCTAAAGAGAAACAGGGCGTCGTATCTAAAGAGAAACAGGGCGTCGTATATAAAGAGAAACAGGGCGTCGTATATAAAGAGAAACAGGGCGTCGTATCTAAAGAGAAACAGGGCGTCGTATCTAAAGAGAAACAGGGCGTCGTATCTAAAGAGAAACAGGGCGTCGTATCTAAAGAGAAACAGGGCGTCGTATCTAAAGAGAAACAGGGCGTCGTATCTAAAGAGAAACAGGGCGTCGTATCTAAAGAGAAACAGGGCGTCGTATATAAAGAGAAACAGGGCGTATATAAAGAGAAACAGGGCGTATATAAAGAGAAACAGGGCGTATCTAAAGAGAAACAGGGCGTATCTAAAGAGAAACAGGGCGTATCTAAAGAGAAACAGGGCGTATATAAAGAGAAACAGGGCGTATCTAAAGAGAAACAGGGCGTCGTATATAAAGAGAAACAGGGCGTCGTATATAAAGAGAAACAGGGCGTCGTATATAAAGAGAAACAGGGCGTCGTATATAAAGAGAAACAGGGCGTCGTATATAAAGAGAAACAGGGCGTCGTATATAAAGAGAAACAGGGCGTCGTATATAAAGAGAAACAGGGCGTCGTATATAAAGAGAAACAGGGCGTATATAAAGAGAAACAGGGCGTATATAAAGAGAAACAGGGCGTATATAAATAGAAACAGGGCGTATATAAAGAGAAACAGGGCGTATCTAAAGAGAAACAGGGCGTATCTAAAGAGAAACAGGGCGTATCTAAAGAGAAACAGGGCGTATCTAAAGAGAAACAGGGCGTATCTAAAGAGAAACAGGGCGTATATAAATAGAAACAGGGCGTATATAAATAGAAACAGGGCGTATATAAAGAGAACCAGGGCGTATCTAAAGAGAAACAGGGCGTATATAAAGAGAAACAGGGCGTATATAAATAGAAACAGGGCGTATATAAAGAGAAACAGGGCGTGTATAAAGAGAAACAGGGCGTATATAAAGAGAAACAGGGCGTATATAAATAGAAACAGGGCGTATATAAAGAGAAACAGGGCGTATCTAAAGAGAAACAGGGCGTATATAAAGAGAAACAGGGCGTCGTATATAAAGAGAAACAGGGCGTATATAAAGAGAAACAGGGCGTATATAAAGAGAAACAGGGCGTATATAAATAGAAACAGGGCGTATATAAATAGAAACAGGGCGTATATAAAGAGAAACAGGGCGTCGTATATAAAGAGAAACAGGGCGTCGTATATAAAGAGAAACAGGGCGTGTATAAAGAGAAACAGGGCGTATATAAAGAGAAACAGGGCGTATATAAAGAGAAACAGGGCGTATATAAAGAGAAACAGGGCGTCGTATATAAAGAGAAACAGGGCGTATATAAAGAGAAACAGGGCGTATATAAAGAGAAACAGGGCGTATATAAAGAGAAACAGGGCGTGTAGATGGTACTCACCGAGCTCGGGAGCTTTGCTCAGCACGAAGGCGTAGGCCCAGAACTTGCTGACCGGCCCGTTGTAGAAGCTCTGGTCGCACACGGAGCGCCTGAAGCCGCCGCAGCTCAGGACCTGGACCATGTAGGACCCGGTCCGCATCGCCCCGGTGATGCTGGGGGTCAGAACACGTCATTTCATGTTTCAGGGTATTAGGACACAACAGAAACACCTGAAATGGAGTCTGTGTGTATTATTGATCCGATAAATATACCCATTAAATATGTAGTAAATGAAGGCGTGCCGTTACCTGAAGAGAGCGAGGCTGAGCGACCAGAGGATGAGCGGCAGCCGCAGGTTCATTTTGGGGCGGGGCTTCATGTAGCGCCGGCCTCCGAACACCAGGGCGGCGTACACGGCGCAGAACACGAAGGACTTGCTCCTGCAGAGGAACAAATACGTTATTAATGTAACGTACACATGAAGGACAGAGGTACGATTACTTCATTGTACAAGTACAACAAGCTAATATTTAAACCAACGTTAGCATCAAGAGTCACTTTTACACTTCTACGGTTTAATTCCTAAATTAATACTCTGTTTTTTTTTTCTTTCATTCCTTTCTCACACACATATCTCCTGCTGTTTTTATATCTTTTTGTCTGTAAATTGCTGCTACTCAACACCAAATGTACCCTTGGGGATTAATAAAGTATATATTCATTTTCACACCTTCCTGTTTAAACATTATTAAAATGCTTATTTAAAAAAGGTTGGCACATTAAAATACTCAGTTTAAGATATGCAGACCTCAAAATACTCACATTACATATTAAAATACTAACTTTAATTAAGTTCATGCTAAAAACACCATTAAATGCTCATTTAAAAATACTATGTTTAAATACTAACACTGTTACAACGCTGACATTTAATAACCTTACAATGTTGAAATATGAATATTTTCTGTCTTTTTCTTACATTTCAGAGACCAAACGATTGAAATGGAGAAAATATTCTGCATTTGATGAATAATAAATGTTTTTAATGTGAAAATGTTTTTGTCCCTTCTGCTTCTCTATGAAAACATGTTTAAACACTTTATTAGAATTATTTATTTATAAGTAGAATAAAACACTTCAAAGTATTATGATTTGGTTTTATCGTTAAACACTTTTTCATCCGAAATAAAAAAGGTGATTTTAGAATATTTGTGATAAATACACCAACATGTCACAGTGGACTCGTGGTCAACAGTTCAAATAGTTTATGAACTTCATATTATAATATGTCTCCTGTGAGTGAAACCGTCAACTGGAATAACCGGATGTGATTTAATTACAGCGGCATACCGCGCATGCCTGTGTGACGTCACTGCGCCCCACCTGTAGACGCCACTGCGCAGACTCCTCCCACTCTAGTGTCTCCCTGCCTTCAGTGTGACGCGCCTCACCAGACCCGTCACAAAACACTACGTTTAAATGAGTCACGTGATCTGTACTAACTACACTAGAAGAGGCCCTGAGGGGTTCTGGTGTCGCGACCCCCGCCGAGGGCTCGAGTCCCCCAACGGGAGGCGGTACCGCCTCCCGTTGGGGGACTCGAGCCCTCAGCGGAGTCCGACGGCGCCAGCAGCAGCAAAATGTCAGCTCGCAGGTGAGTGTCCGCGGGCGCGCGCTCACCAGTTGTCCTGCATCCACGCGACCGCGCCTCGCTCGTCGAAGCGCCGCTCGAAGCTGTACTCGCGCAGCCGCAGAAGAGAGTCCGTCCCGTTCAGCTCCAGCAGCTCCATGTTGACTTTATTTAACTTTATTTAACTTTATGTTCAAGAACTACGGAACGAAGCTTCCGGAGAGCGCGCGCTCCGTCTGTCCTCCTGCGTCTGTCCTCCACCTGGCTCACCCTCCCAATTAAAGCCTATTAGCTGGGGGCGGGGCTTCAGGACACACCTGCTGTGTGGGCGGGGCTTACATCTACACATTGTTCTAAAGTATGTGTATTTATACTGTGTTGTTCTAAAGTATGTGTATTTATACTGTTTTGTTCTAAAGACTGTGTATTTATACTGTGTTGTTCTAAAGTATGTGTATTTATACTGTGTTGTTCTAAAGTATGTGTATTTATACTGTGTTGTTCTAAAGTATGTGTATTTATACTGTGTTGTTCTCTAGTCTGTGTATTTATACTGTGTTGTTCTCTAGTCTGTGTATTTATACTGTGTTGTTATAAAGACTGTGTATTTATACTGTGTTGTTCTAAAGTATGTGGATTTATACTGTGTTGTTCTAAAGTATGTGTATTTATACTGTGTTGTTCTAAAGTATGTGTATTTATACTGTGTTGTTCTAAAGTATGTGTATTTATACTGTGTTGTTCTAAAGTATGTGTATTTATACTGTGTTGTTCTAAAGTATGTGTATTTATACTGTGTTGTTCTAAAGTATGTGTATTTATACTGTGTTGTTCTAAAGTATGTGTATTTATACTGTGTTGTTCTCTAGTCTGTGTATTTATACTGTGTTGTTCTAAAGTATGTGTATTTATACTGTGTTGTTCTCTAGTCTGTGTATTTATACTGTGTTGTTCTAAAGTATGTGTATTTATACTGTGTTGTTCTCTAGTCTGTGTATTTATACTGTGTTGTTCTCTAGTCTGTGTATTTATACTGTGTTGTTCTAAAGTATGTGGATTTATACTGTGTTGTTCTAAAGACTGTGTATTTATACTGTGTTGTTCTAAAGTATGTGTATTTATACTGTGTTGTTCTAAAGTATGTGTATTTATACTGTGTTGTTCTAAAGTATGTGTATTTATACTGTGTTGTTCTCTAGTCTGTGTATTTATACTGTGTTGTTCTAAAGTATGTGGATTTATACTGTGTTGTTCTAAAGACTGTGTATTTATACTGTGTTGTTCTCTAGTCTGTGTATTTATACTGTGTTGTTCTCTAGTCTGTGTATTTATACTGTGTTGTTCTAAAGTATGTGGATTTATACTGTGTTGTTCTCTAGTCTGTGTATTTATACTGTGTTGTTCTCTAGTCTGTGTATTTATACTGTGTTGTTCTAAAGTATGTGGATTTATACTGTGTTGTTCTAAAGACTGTGTATTTATACTGTGTTGTTCTAAAGTATGTGTATTTATACTGTGTTGTTCTCTAGTCTGTGTATTTATACTGTGTTGTTCTCTAGTCTGTGTATTTATACTGTGTTGTTCTAAAGTATGTGGATTTATACTGTGTTGTTCTCCTGTCTGTGTATTTATACTGTGTTGTTCTCCTGTCTGTGTATTTATACTGTGTTGTTCTCTAGTATGTGTATTTATACTGTGTTGTTCTCCTGTCTGTGTATTTATACTGTGTTGTTCTCCTGTCTGTGTATTTATACTGTGTTGTTCTCCTGTCTGTGTATTTATACTGTGTTGTTCTCTAGTATGTGTATTTATACTGTGTTGTTCTCCAGTCTGTGTATTTACTACAGACAGGCCACGCCCCCTTGTGGTCAGTAGAGAGAATGCATCTTCAAAACATGAAGCATTGACATGAGGAGAACTACTACTGACTTTATACTACTGACTCTACTAATAAGGAGGGGACCACGCCCCCTGGTGGTCAGTAGAGAAAATGCAGCTTCAACACATGAAGCATATACTTCTATACAACCAGAGGAGTCGCCCCCTGGTGGTCAGTAGAGAAAATGCAGCTTCAACACATGAAGCATATACTTCTATACAACCAGAGGAGTCACCCCCTGGTGGTCAGGAGAGAGAATGCAGCTTTAACACATGAAGCATAGACTTCTATACAACCAGAGGAGTCGCCCCCTGGTGGTCAGGAGAGAGAATGCAGCTTTAACACATGAAGCATAGACTTCTATACAACCAGAGGAGTCGCCCCCTGGTGGTCAGGAGAGAGAATGCAGCTTTAACTATGTTTAAATATTGGTTAATTATTTAACAGTTGACCTTGAAAATGTTTTACTTAATATTTGAAATATTGCAACTGTTTCGTTGTAAAATTCTAATTTTATTTCAAACATTTAAACAGCTAAATCTGATGATATAATATATAATAGTTTAATATTTCAACTACAACCTATTCATTATACTGATATATTGTATGGAAGGGACATAAGTACTCTTACTGCAACAGAGTATTTTTACAATGTGGTATTTTTACTGCAGTATCTGAATTTCTTATGTATTTATTATAAATATACATAAGTATTTTTTTAAAGCAATAAGCTTTTTTTATTTATTGTATTTATTTGGTATGTCTTTCCTCATAATTAAAGTGAACAAAGAGACAATCAGCACCTTTCTTTATCTTTGTATTATTATAAAAAATGTTTCTTCAGGTCGGTCTGGTCTGACGTCGCCTTACGTCGCCGTGACGTCACCTCCGCGATGCGGAAGTTGCAGTCTCCGTGGAGAAGGTAAACTAATGTCAACCAGCCGCCTGGACGCGCAGCAGCGAGCCGCCGGACAGAGAGCAGCAGCCCGGTACCGTTCAATGGACCCGCCGGGCCGCCGGGAGAACCCGTCGGTGCCGCGGAGGTTTTGCCCGGGTCGGTAGAGGCTGCCCCCGGCGCCACCGCTCCTCCCTCACGGTGAGCGAAACTCCTTTGAAAGAAACCTCGATTTAGAACTTCTGTTCATATTAGTTCAATTATCCGAATGCCTCAATGCACGTGGGTATTTCTCCCGGTCCAGTCGCGCCTCCTCGTCCCTCCGGCGGACATCTTATTCCATAAACAGACGTTTCTTTGAGCCAAATGTCCACTTTCACACCCCGAGCCTCCGCCCGCCGAGCGGCGTCCAGGAGCCGCTGGAGTCTCCTGGAGAGTCTCCTCTCGGCGGAGGCTGGGCTCGTTGGGGGAGTCTGCCCAGCCGGAGCTGGAGCCCCGCGGCCCGCTGCAGGCGAGGCTCAACGGGGAGGAGGACCGGGACACCGTTAAAGCGACGCCTTGTGAACGGGCTTCAGTGCAGGGGCACCGGGTCCCGGTTTGGAGGGACCATGTCCCGGTGCAGGGGCACCGGGTCCCGGTGCAGGGGGACCGGGTCCCGGTGCAGGGGGACCGGGTCCCGGTGCAGGGGGACCGGGTCCCGGTGCAGGGGCACCGGGTCCCGGTGCAGGGGGACCGGGTCCCGGTGCAGGGGGACCGGGTCCCGGTGCAGGGGGACCATGTCCCGGTGCAGGGGGACCGGGTCCCGGTTTGGAGGGACCATGTCCCGGTGCAGGGGGACCGGGTCCCGGTTTGGAGGGACCATGTCCCGGTTTAGAGGGACCGGGTCCCGGCTTAGAGGGACCGGGTCCCGGCTTAGAGAGACCATGTCCCGGTGCAGGGGGACCGGGTCCCGGTTTGGAGGGACCATGTCCCGGTGCAGGGGGACCGGGTCCCGGTTTGGAGGGACCATGTCCCGGTGCAGGGGGACCGGGTCCCGGTTTGGAGGGACCATGTCCCGGTTTAGAGGGACCGGGTCCCGGCTTAGAGGGACCGGGTCCCGGCTTAGAGAGACCATGTCCCGGTGCAGGGGGACCGGGTCCCGGTGCAGGGGGACCGGGTCCCGGTTTGGAGAGACCATGTCCCGGTGCAGGGGGACCATGTTGTTGTTGTTGTTGTTGTTGTTAAGTCCATCAGGATGTAAATGAAGGTCTTCATCATTCCTCCCGCTCAGGGGCAACCTTTCATATCCAAAGAGACATTTTGCCCTTCTTTCCACCCAAAAACAATTGTCTGGAGCCGCAAAAGCTATTTGATATCACAGCTTATAAAGTTTTATAAATAGTCATATTATATATATATACATATATATATATATATATATATATATATATATATATATATATATATATATATATATATGTATATATATATATATATATATATATATATATATATGTATATATATATAACAACTATAGTTTGTTGTATTTATGAAATTATAGAACAAGAATAAAGACAATTATTGACATTTGTATTGCTATTTTACCTTTTTATAACTATCAAACTATTATGCAGAGGAGGAAAACAGTCATGTGTCACTACATTGAGGTCCATTAAACACAACTATGGGGACCCTGCTTCCTGTCTGTATGTGTGGCTCATGTGGTAGAGGATCATCCTGTAACCACAAGGTAAAAGGTTCAACCCCGTCCTCTTCACGTGAGGTTTACATTTTAAACTCATGTCTTTCTCTTCGTTCACACTGAGCGTCCTCACTAGACTTTGGAGCTCCGCAGGAGGAGGATCCGTCTTCACTAGCGGACCTCAGAGTCTCATGAGCCACAGAACCAGCAGCAGGAGTCTGGAGACGTGATCCACTTCCTGGAAGTAGATCTACTTTACTCAGTTTGCTGCAGCAGTTGAGGAATCGCTCTTCTTCTTCTTCTTCTTCTTCATCTTCTTCTTCTTCTGCAGCTTGATGCTCTTCATCAGATGCTGTGTTTGTTCTGGAAGAGTCTTTCAACATCACATGTTTTGTTGTTTGATAATTTCTCGCCACATATCAAGCAGACAGGTCAGCAGCATCGTTGGCAGTGAAAGCAAATGAATACGTCCACGCAGAATGAAACTCTGCTTTTCTCCGTGACTTTTCTTTTTATTTATTTATCCATTGACCGTTCAGCGAGGGCGGAGCTCTGACTCACGAGTAGAGCCGCCTGCAGGGGAGCTGCCTGACAGCAACATGATGGGATGTGATGCACATTTTAGTTAAAAAAATATTACATTTTTATTTTCAGTGACCCAATATCACCTCAAACTCCAAGATAAGAGGAGTTGCCTTTGAAAGATTTTCGGAGCCGCGGGTTGCCGACCCCTGATCTAGTAGTTTGTTGTTGGTTTGACGACAACAACAACAACAACAACAACAAGAGTGAGCAGAAGAAGAAGACAAATGACGTCATAGAGGTCCTGTTGCTTTAATTGATCTTCTTCTCTCCTCTCAGGTCAGACTTCCTGTCTCTGACTGCGTGACTCCGCCTCCTGTAACAAGGTACTGCCACACACACACACACACACACACACACACACACACACACACACACACACACACACACACACACACACACACACACACCACACCTTCATCTCCGTGAGAGCCGGGTTTAAGATTTCACTGTTCAATAATCAAAGGATCAAAAGGTTATTCAATGTTTTTTTTATTGGTGGGGAAAAAAGAAGGGGCGGGACTTCACCTCTCGATCAGTGATAGCCCTCACTGATCGTCCAATCAGTGAGGGCTATCACTGATCGTCCAATCAGTGAGGGCTATCACTGATCGTCCAATCAGTGAGGGCTATCACTGATCGTCCAATCAGTGAGGGCTATCACTGATCGTCCAATCAGTGAGGGCTATCTTCATCGTCGTCTTTATTTACGCAAACTGGAGGAAAACTAGCGCGCTGTGCTGAAGCTTCCATTCCACCAGCGGTTTGGTTCAGATCCCCAGAAGAATCACACCATCATTATTTTAATAGGATTTTATATGAAAATTAGAATATTTAGATATTTTTCAGAACAGGGACGAGGTCGTGGAGAAGCGTTCCAACATGAAGTCTGAAGTCACTCAGATGGTTCTGGAGATCTTCTTAGAGCTCCTCATCAGAGACACCGGGTCTGATTCTGGTGGAACGGACCTCCTGCTCTTCTTCCTCCTCCTCCTCTTCTTCCTGCTCTTCTTCTTCCTCCAGAACCAACACTACCTCTTTAGTCCACAGGGGGCGCCAGAACCAACACTACCTCTTTAGTCCACAGGGGGCACTAGAACCAACACTACCTCTTTAGTCCACAGGGGGCGCTAGAACCAACACTACCTCTTTAGTCCACAGGGGGCACTAGAACCAACACTACCACTTTAGTCCACAGGGGGCACTAGAACCAACACTACCACTTTAGTCCACAGGGGGCGCTAGAACCAACACTACCTCTTTAGTCCACAGGGGGCGCTAGAACCAACACTACCTCTTTAGTCCACAGGGGGCACTAGAACCAACACTACCACTTTAGTCCACAGGGGGCACCAGAACCAACACTACCTCTTTAGTCCACAGGGGGCACTAGAACCAACACTACCTCTTTAGTCCACAGGGGGCGCCAGAACCAACACTACCTCTTTAGTCCACAGGGGGCGCCAGAACCAACACTACCTCTTTAGTCCACAGGGGGCACTAGAACCAACACTACCTCTTTAGTCCACAGGGGGCACCAGAACCAACACTACCTCTTTAGTCCACAGGGGGCGCCAGAACCAACACTACCTCTTTAGTCCACAGGGGGCACTAGAACCAACACTACCTCTTTAGTCCACAGGGGGCACTAGAACCAACACTACCTCTTTAGTCCACAGGGGGCACCAGAACCAACACTACCTCTTTAGTCCACAGGGGGCATTAGAATCAACACTACCTCTTTAGTCCACAGGGGGCGCCAGAACCAACACTACCTCTTTAGTCCACAGGGGGCACTAGAACCAACACTACCTCTTTAGTCCACAGGGGGCACCAGAACCAACACTACCTCTTTAGTCCACAGGGGGCGCCAGAACCAACACTACCTCTTTAGTCCACAGGGGGCACTAGAACCAACACTACCTCTTTAGTCCACAGGGGGCGCCAGAACCAACACTACCTCTTTAGTCCACAGGGGGCGCCAGAACCAACACTACCTCTTTAGTCCACAGGGGGCGCCAGAACCAACACTACCTCTTTAGTCCACAGGGGGCGCCAGAACCAACACTACCTCTTTAGTCCACAGGGGGCACCAGAACCAACACTACCACTTTAGTCCACAGGGGGCGCCAGAACCAACACTACCTCTTTAGTCCACAGGGGGCGCCAGAACCAACACTACCTCTTTAGTCCACAGGGGGCACCAGAACCAACACTACCTCTTTAGTCCACAGGGGGCGCCAGAACCAACACTACCTCTTTAGTCCACAGGGGGCACCAGAAACAACACTACCTCTTTAGTCCACAGGGGGCGCCAGAACCAACACTACCTCTTTAGTCCACAGGGGGCGCCAGAACCAACACTACCTCTTTAGTCCACAGGGGGCGCTAGAACCAACACTACCTCTTTAGTCCACAGGGGGCGCTAGTCCTACTGTTATTACAGACACCTGAACTCACCACAGACAGAGAGGTGTGACATACAACTGTACTGGAGTGCATTCTGACATCACTCTAGGGGGCGTGGCCAAAAGATCAATGTGCAGTCTGTGTCTTTACTGTACACACACACACACACACACACTAATACCCCCATAATAAGCTGGGCCATCTGTCCGAGCTGCTCATCATTGGCTGACAGAAGAAGGTCTGAAGGCAGCGGACGACGTGATTGGCTGGCAGGCTGCCCAGAAGAAGGGGGCGGGTACGTCAGCTGATTGGAGGAAGAGGAGGAGTCAGAGCAGGAAGAGGAGGAGTCAGGAGGAGGAGGAGAAGCTGAGTCGAATCTGTAAATCCATGATGAGCCGGCTCTGCTGCAGACAACAAGTGTAGGGAGAGAGAGAGAGGGAGGGAGGGAGAGAGAGAGAGAGACAACCAGGTTACTCTGAGAGAAAGAGAGAGAGGGAGAGAGTGAGGCGGAACAAGGAGGTTACCACGGCAACTCAGGGGACGTCTCTGCAGCGCCGAGGACACCAGGACACACAGGTAAGGTTACAGCTGTGTGTGTGTGTGTGTGTGTGTGTGTGTGTGTGTGTGTGTGTCTGCATGCGTTTGGTTTTTATAAGTGTGTGTGTGCGTGTTGGTGGATTGAGCAGTGCATGCTGGGAGGAGGAGGAAGGGAGGAGGGGGGGGATCCTATTAGAGTCCAGAAAAGTAGAGCTAACTGTGTGCTTATCAGACACACAATCACCCACACACACCCCTACACCGATAGACACCTACAGACACACACACACACACACACACACACACACACACACACACACACACACACACACACACACACCTACACCGATACACACACCTACACTCAGACACTAAAGACCTCCTATATTGTTGTATGTGTATATATATATATATATATATATATATATATATATATATATATATATATATATATATATATAAATAACACTATAATATACAACAATACGGTTATATATAATATACAACTATATGATATATAACTATATACTATACAACAATATAATATATACAACTATATGATATACAACTATATGATATACAACTATATGATATACAACTATATAATATATAACTATATAATATATAACAATGTCTCAAACGTGCCCTGCGGGGCGATGACGCCAGATAAGACGCTGGAGACGCAGCATATTTAATGATTGACCAACGTTTCCACACGGCGCTCTGCTTAAAGGAAGCAGAGCGCCGTGTGGAAACGTTGGTCAATCATTAAAGATTCAAGATCTGTTGCATGCTGTCTTGAGTGTGCGAGTATTCTTCCTCTCATAACAGCAAGTTGAACATGAGAGGAGCAGATCTCCACCAGAATGAATACAACCCTCACCTGGCTGACGTGGAGACGCCGTTAAACACTTCAAACTCAAGAAGGCAATCGGCTCCAAGTCGTCGTAAAAGACGCAACGTAGTATCTAGTCAAAAACTAAAGGGGTTGTATAGAAGTCTATGCTTTGTGTTAAAGCTGCATTCTCTCTCCTGACCACCAGGGGGCGACTCCTCTGGTTGTATAGAAGTCTATGCTTTGTGTTAAAGCTGCATTCTCTCTCCTGACCACCAGTGGGCGACTCCTCTGGTTGTATAGAAGTCTATGCTTTGTGTTAAAGCTGCATTCTCTCTCCTGATCACCAGGGGGCGACTCCTCTGGTTGTATAGAAGTCTATGCTTCATGTGTTAAAGGGCGGGGCTACAAGGTGATTGACAGGTCGACACAAGAGACGTGTACGGCGTCTCTACGTCACTCCTCCTCAGTCCATATATGGTCAATTCCTGTTCACTGGTGGCAAAAAACGATAAGATGAGATATATAACACTTGATAAATAATCTACTGGCGTGAATGAAGAAGCAGAAGAAGGCATTCTGTATTCACACACCTCGTTACAGTAGAATGTGCATAACGTCTGTTTTAATCCAAACAGTTTTCTGTTTGACCGAAGACCTTCGGCACACGTGGGCATCGGACCTGTGATCTTTGAATCGTATTATTAGTTGCAGCTGCTGATGATTCATCGTCCCAGTGATTCACTGACTGATGTCGTTTATATTTATGTAACAGATTTAAGTGTTTTGTTTTTACCTGAAAACTGCCGACATAAACCGGTAAAAAACGTCTCGTATTTAATCAATAGATCTGTAGAACTGAGTTTCTCCACAAAGAATCACACAAAACAAGACTTTAGATCGTGTGTTCGTATACGTTTCTTGGAAATCAGTCATTCAGCATGAGAAAGCATTAAAAACGACTAATCCAGACCAAAACTATTCATAATTAACAATTCATAATTGACTAATTGGAGGCTGCACAAACATTTTCATTCTTGCTTGTGAGATTGTATGAGAGTTTGGATTTGACGTTGAAAGCAGTTGAATCATTTAATAGTTTGAAGTCAAAGGAGCTGAAGTGTCAGTTGATGTGTTTCTTTCGAGTGAAGTGTGATTTCTGAAAGTTGGAGCTGAGAGTGAGTCCTAACAACCTTTGTCATATTGTTATGTCGATTTAAATAATTGAATCAAAAGTTAATTTGAAAGGTTATCGCCTGTCAGTTGTCTATGAATGTAGATTTTAAACGGTGTAATATAAACCTTTTTTCGTGGTGATGACTTTGAATCCGTCTCTGCTTCCTGTTGCAGGGTGAAGTGACGATGAGAAGATGGAGGACGGACCTGGTAGTCCAGTTCCACCCCTGACCTTCACTGTACTGGGTATCAGGAAGCCGAGGGACCCTTCGCACAAATAGCGAAGGGCCAAAAGGAAGATCGGTGCATTTAGGTGTCTAAGGTGCCACCATGTCCCAAGCAGGTAAAGTCCTCCACCTGTACGTTGAGGTGAGGTCTGTTGCCGAGGAGGAAAATAAGGTGCCTGGAGGAGGAGATGATGGGGACGCTCCCCCGATGCTTCAGTGCCCAGACGTCCTCCCTCAATCCCAGAGAAGCTCCAGCCCCAACCGCCGTCGGGATCTTTCCCCAGTCTCTCAGCACCAAACTGGGGTTGGAAGCCACAGTTTATCCCCCACAAAGTCTTCCTCCAGGCATTCCGTCAGCTTCCAACTCCAAAACCCTGACGCTACAGGGTCTCCCACCCAGTTCCACCGGCAGGATTTGTCGCATGACAGTTTCAGTCAATTGCTCCAGGTCCTTGCACCTGGAACAACTGGTCCAGGCCAGCACGGCTCATTGGGACGCACCTGTTCCTCTGACATGGATCCCTACCGGGGAAGGATGCTTATCTCCCCATCTTCCACATCTTCTGGGACAATGACTGCACCCTCCACACCTACCAGCAACCGCAGGGCCTACGAAGTCCCCGGGGTTGGGGGCGAGGAGGGGAAGACGTCTGTGGTGACCTTTGGCTACATAGAGAAAGCTAACGTTCACAGCATGGGCGGCCGCCACACCTCTATGTGCCAAAGTGAGTTGAGCAATCCTCTGAACAGAATGGAGGGGCAGCGGCTCCAAAAGAGGTTGAGTGACCCAGTGTGGTTCAACGGGCAGCCGGGGCAGGGAGACCCTTACTACAATCACCAATACTCGTCTGGGATTCAGTCCCCACAAGGCTCGCCAAACCTGCAGAGGGCGAGCCCAGACGCAGTTGCCAGAGATG
This sequence comes from Myoxocephalus aenaeus, assembly GCA_038501785.1. NCBI lineage: Eukaryota > Metazoa > Chordata > Actinopteri > Perciformes > Cottidae > Myoxocephalus > Myoxocephalus aenaeus. Next base: position 174,499 of record JBAMJR010000215.1, read on the forward strand.
CCACCTACAGGGCCTTGGAGGAGTTTGGATCCCCAGAAGTTAGGCGCAGATTTGCTGGGCACAACCCAGAGAATTGCAGCCCAACCCTGCCACGGCACTACCAGTCCCCTCGCTGCCGGTCCTTGGGGGGATCCCCTATCCTGCCCCGCCGCACCCTCACCCTGCCATCGAATGCCCAGCTCCTGGAACTGGACAGGGAAGCCTGCCGTAGTTCATTGAATGGACTACCCAGAAGCCCTGCCTCTGACCACCTGTGTTCCCACACTGGGTACTCGTCCCACTCGGTAGCTCAAACCTCACCTCTTCGCTCTCGCGGGCCTCCCCAGAGCCCGCAGAGGCCATGGGTTGGACAAGAGAGCCCCAGGTTGTCCAGCAAATTTCACCCACCGTTACCTGCGGGGAGACCCACAGACATCCAGCATAAGATCCCAGCTAGCATATTCCATACCAGCAACCATTCCAGGACTGGCTATCAAGCTACTGGGAACCCCAAACACCTTCTAGATGGTAGCTATTGTTCTAACATCACTAACACTAAACCTACACACAGTATACACTACAGCACTAGTGCTAACGTATCCAGCAAGACTCCCTACAAGCCGCCACGCTGCGGTAGCCGAGCGAGTGACGCAGTCAGCCCTACCTATGGCAGGAGAACCATCTCCCCATCCTTAAATTCTGAAGTGGCTTGCAGGTTAGCTGTGGAAGCGACCAAACTGTCCGGCATGTTTGCCGAAAGGCAGAGTCCCTCTCCAGCATCTTCTCAAGCTGAGTCACTGCGGCCAGAGAGTCCTAAAATGGGAGTGTCATCCCTGAGAGAATCCCAACCGTATTCCACTCTTCATGAGCGAACCTCCCCTGAGCCTCTACAGGCCGACAACCAGAACCTCAGGTGGAAAACAGACAAAGCAACACTTCAAGCCAGACCGGGACGCGCCTCACCTCTCTCATCCCAGAAAGGCCCGTCTTCACCAGCATCTCCAGCCTTGCCGGCTAGGTTGCACCGTCCAGCCACCTCTCAATCCCCAGTCTTGGACCCACGGCATCAACGGGGTTCGTCCCCCTCTAAGGACGCATCTGCCCTGCACCGCTACCAGCCGCCACAGTACACTGGACCACGAGACCACAAACCGCCTGCAATGGAGCGGAAGCAGTACGATCACCTCTTTGACAAATCACTTGAGGAAAGCCCTGAACTCTCCAAGAGACTTGTCTCCTGCCAAAACACAGAAGCGTTCCCTGGGAGCTGGACCTCCAGGCACCACCAGTGGTCGGACGCTGGACCAGTCCAGGATGGGGAAGAACTCTGGGAAGACCACTACAGACATTCGACCTCTACAGTTTACTCGCCGAGCAGAGAGGAGTATCGCAGGAAGGTCGGAGAAGACAAAGGAATGAACGCGTCGGTGCGGGAGTATCAAACGCCCGTTCTAAGTGTGTCCAAGGACGAGAGGGAGGAGGTTCAGGACCACAGCGGGGCTGCTGGGACGGCCTCTCAGAGCTCCAGTGGGGTTACGGGCAGCATGGGAGACTCCCAGGTGGACAGAAACGACAGTCTGTCGCCCGAAACCTCGAGCCAGTCGAGCCACGACACGGCAGACACCGGCTCAGGGATACAGGTCGGCTGGGGGGGGATATGGTTGTTGTTTGAGGAGGTAGTCCTGTAGGTTATGTGTATGTTCTGGATCTGTGTGGCGGGTGAGGCGGCCGTCTGCTGATGAGTCTTCCCATCACATTGTGACTCGTTTACCTCAATAACAATAAATATATAACAGAAATACAAAGTTCTTCCTCACTGATGAGTTAGTTTCTGATCTCAGTGTGTTTTCTTATGGAGGGTTTCCATCATCAGCCTCATCGTGAACAAACTGAGTATCTTCTTAACATTTAATAACTCCCATGAGGCTCGGGCCATTCTGGGTTTTGGACTAATGGGATATATTGTTTAAAGTTAACAAAACTGTTTCTTTTCAGTTTCAAGATTGTCAGATGCACCATTTTCCTTTTCTTTTTTCTGTCAAATTAGTAGTTTTAATTGTGACAATATCCCTATTGTATGTCTTATAGTGTCTGAACGGAGTTATGATGTGTTTTGAGACTTGAACCCTGTTGAGGGACTGGTGTTGCATTACCTGCATGTTTTAATTCCCCTTAAATATGAAGTGTACATACAAACTACTCCTAATCCTACTGGAAGTATTCATTTTGGTTTAGTTTGTTACTGACCTAGAGGCCAAACACTCAAACATGTGTGCATTAATAACTATAACTCTAAACCCATTATTTCATTCCACTGCTGTCTTTTCTTCTCGTGCAGTCGGACGGCGGCTCCACGGCGACTCCGTCCTCGCGGTCGCAGAAGATCGCCCGAGCCAAGTGGGAGTTCCTGTTTGGAGGTCCGGCGGAGGAGAGTCGCTGCATCAAAGGTCACCTGTCTTTATCAATGTTTACGTTTTGCCATACAAAAATGGACCATATAGTTTTGAGCAAAAGGAGGATAGAATCAAAGCAGTCCCATTTATAGGTATTACATTTTATTTTGGCCAATATTTAGTTTACAATTAGATAATTAAGCCGATAGATCCTCACCTCTAGTCCCCGACACCTCAATGGAACGACATCATCTTCCAAATGTAGTTGATATTGTTACAATAACTTATTATTATTATTATTATATAATCACGTACATCCTTGTACAGAAAAAGAAAACAAAATAAAATCCAGTGTTTGATTCATCACTACTGATACAAGTAGTAGTAGCAGCAGTACTAGCAGCAGTAGTATAAGCAGTAGTAGAGCAGCAGTAGTAGTATATGCAGTAGTAGGAGCAATAGTAGGAGCAGTAGTAGTAGTAGTATAAGCAGTAGTAGTAGTAGTAGTAGTAGTAGTAGTATAATAATAATAATAATAATAATAATTTCAACTTATATAGCGCTTTTAAAGATACACAAAGACGCTTTACAATATGGACAGTAGACAATGACGAATAGAACAAAAATGAAAGACAAAGTAAGCAAAACAAACAAACAGGACATTTTTTGTAACAAAGAAAGAAAGGAAAGAAAACTGGAGAAGCTGAGGGTCATAGTGGAGGATAGGTGCAGGTTTAGCAGGTGAAAGCGAGTTGGAAGAGGTGCGTTTTGAGGGCTTGCTTGAATGAAGCTAGTGAGGGAGCCTGACGGATGTGGATGGGGAGAGCGTTCCAGAGGGGGGGTGCAGCAGCAGAGAAGGCCCTGTCCCCCCAGGTCCGGCGCTTGGTCCTGATGGTCTTCAGGGTGTTTGTACCGGCGGACCTGAGGCAACGGGTCGGGGCGTGAAGGGGGAGGAGGTCTGAAAGGTAGGGAGGGGCCAGGTTGTTTAGGGCTTTGTCGGTGATGAGTAGTAGTTTGAAGTCTATCCTGTACTTGATCGGAAGCCAGTGGAGGTTGTGGAGGACCGGGGTGATGTGGTCATAATGGCGGGTGGAGGTGAGCAGTCGGGCGGCAGAGTTTTGGACATATTGAAGTTTATTGAGGATTTTGTTGGGTGAGCCGTAGAGGATGCTGTTGCAGTAGTCGAGTCTGGATGTTATGAGGGCATGGATGAGGATTTGGGTGGTGGCAGAGGACAGGGAGGGCCGGAGGCGTGCAATGTTACGGAGGTGAAAGAAGGCAGTTTTGGTGATGTGGTTGGCGTGGGGGAGGAAAGAGAGGGTGGGGTCAAGGATGATGCCGAGGTTGCGGACCTGGGTGGAGGGGGTGACAATGGAGCCGTCAATATTCAAAGAGAAGGTCTGGGCTGAGCGGGTGAGGGAGTTAGGGCCGATGATGAGTATTTCAGATTTGTTGGAGTTGAGTTTGAGAAAGTTTTCTTGCATCCATGATTTTATTTCAGTGAGACAGGAGGTGAGAGTGGAGTGGGTGACAGAGGTGATGGTCTTGGAAGAGAGGTAGAGTTGGGTGTCGTCAGCGTAACAGTGGAGATTGAGACCATGACGACGGATGATTTGTCCAAGGGGAAGGATGTAGATGATGAAGAGGAGGGGACCAAGCACGGAACCTTGGGGGACACCGTGGGTGACTGGGGAGGATTTACAGTTATTTATGGCAATGAATTGATGTCGGTCTGAGAGATATGAGGTGAACCAGGAGAGGGCAGTGCCAGTTATGCCAAGGGAGTGCTGGAGACGTGAGAGGAGGATGGAGTGGTTGATGGTGTCGAAGGCAGCGCTGAGGTCAAGGAGGATGAGGATGGTATAAGCAGTAGTAGTATCAGTAGTATACGCAGTAGTAGTATACGCAGTAGTAGTATACGCAGTAGTAGTATCAGTAGTATACGCAGTAGTAGTATACGCAGTAGTAGTATCAGTAGTATACGCAGTAGTAGTATACGCAGTAGTAGTATCAGTAGTATACGCAGTAGTAGCAGTAGTATAAGCAGTAGTAGTATCAGTAGTATACGCAGTAGTAGTATAAGCAGTAGTAGTATCAGTAGTATACGCAGTAGTAGTATAAGCAGTAGTAGTATCAGTAGTATACGCAGTAGTAGTATAAGCAGTAGTAGTATCAGTAGTATAAGCAGTAGTAGTATCAGTAGTATACGCAGTAGTAGTATAAGCAGTAGTAGTATCAGTACTATCAGCAGTAAACAGTTGAGGGACATTTGGTCTCTTCTCTCCGCTCAGTGACGTAAACAAGCAGCTTCATCACCTTCCAGTCTTCTTCTAAGCCAATTAGCTGCAGCTTAATACAGCTGAACAGGTCTTAGAGTATGCAACTCTACTAACAAGTATTACCACACTACTACTAGTACCACTACACTACTACACTAAACTATACACACGATTATCACTACCCAAACCTTTAGTTCATAGTTTTAATCTGCTAAAATGAAAATGGTTCTTTTTATTTTATCACCGAAAGGTCATAAACTCTCAATTTAGCAGATGGCAGGAGCGAGAAATTCACTGAAATCTCTGTGATTGTTGTTTATTCTGTTTTTCACCCCTTGTTCTACATGTGTATAACTAATATGAGCATCATCAAATTGTCTGATTGATGCCTACTTCCAATTTAAAAAAGAATGAACAAAAGAAATAAAAATGTCTGTTGAAACCCAGCAAAAATTACCAGATGCTGTTCACTTAAAGACAAAGTCCATCCTCCTCTCTTTGTTAAACAGTTCAATGACGCGGTTGTTCAGTTTATCGGTTGTTAATTTTATCGGAACGCTTCAGTTCCAGTACCAGCTCCTTCTCGATGGCCATGGAGACAGTCGAGCCTCCCAGTTGTGTCTCTGGAATACGTTTCTATGCGTTTTAGGGCTAAAAATGTCCGCTCGACAGTGGCAGTCGATATTGGGATCGTCACCAAACATGTCCGTAACCTCTGTGAGAAAGACGTTGTCAGTAAATCCACCAGCTAGTCCGTTTCTCCTCCTTCAGCCATTGAGTGTTAAAAACACTAAACATGTAATAACTTATCTTGTTTCAACCTGAACTCTTCTTACTACTACTGAGTTCTGCTAGCAGCTAGCTAGCTTCCTGTTGACTAAAGTCACGCTGGGCCACTGACCAATCACAGCGCATGTTAGTGCTGACGCCACCTCACAGGCGCTGCACGTCAGAACACGCCCACATGTCAAACTAAAGATCTGATTGGTTGAAGACAATGACATCAACGATAACGTCCCCATTTACTTTAATCTGCAAAGACCAGCTAGAAGGCCTCGGGCCGCTCTTCTTCCATAGAGACATAGAGGTGAAATCTGATTGGATAAGAGCTGGAACACGTTCTCATGTGGAACATCTTTAGAACAGACATAGAACACTTTTTTCCTCCTGCAGACGCTGCGTCCTCGACGCCTCCGGCCAGCGGTTCGCCGAGCCCCACTCCTCCCTCCTCCCTCCACCTGAAACCATCCAATCAGAGGAGGGGGCGGGGCAGCGAGGGTCCCAGACCGCCGCATCACCAGGTGCGGCAGATCGAGGTGGAGCTGGTGGCCCGCGACCCCAGAGGCTCCTCCCCCAGGACGGGCATCATCCGCCACACCATCCGATACTCGGAGACGGACCTGGACGCCGTGCCGCTGCGGTGCTACAGGGAGACCGACCTGGACGAGGTGATCCATGTCCTCCGATCGGGGTCGTCTCACCGAGAGCGACGTCATGCTCTTGATGAATATTGATCTTTGTCGTGCAGGTGATGCGGGCGGAGGCTGAGGCGGCCGAGCAGGCGGATTCGGCCTTTGGGAGTAACCGCAGCGTCCTGGGAAACTCCAGCTTTGGCCCTGCCGACGCCTCCCCAAAACCCAGGACAGGTGGCGTGAAGGAGGAAGAGGAGGAGGAGGAGGAAGAAGAGGAGGAGGAGGAAGAGGAAGAAGAAGAAGAAGAAGAAGAAGGAGTGGTGAGCTGGGCCAGTGTCCGGATGCTGGGAGACCAACAGAGACAAAGAGCCACTAAGGAGGAGGACGAGGTGTTCGGCCTGCTGCTGAAGGGGTGAGAACCCCGTTAGTTCTGAGGTCTGAGACTACAGACAACGACCGCTGCATTAGTTTGATCCTGAAGAAAAAGAACTGATGAATTATTGCTCCTCAGGAAGTTTAGGTCTAGCGGGTCACATTTCATCGAGTTAAGACTCGATGAAACCCTTTTTTTCATTAAATTACCAGCGACTATCGCTCACTGAGGTTTTTAAATATACTATATTTATATAATATATACATTAAATACTGGAACTTGAATTCCTGTTAAAGTTCTGACCAGATTAAAGGGTTTTGACTCCTCATCATTTTTACCAAGTTGTTTGTGTATGATTTACTATTTAAATAACAATTCAGTGCATTTCTATCTATATATCTATTAGTTTGTTACGTAGTGTGATCACAGTAACTTCCACACAGTGAGGCATTCCTCCGTGGTTCCACAGCTCTGCGATGGCCGATAACCCACAAATTAAATCTTGTTGTTCAGGAGAAACTTTAGGCAACAATGTTTGAAGTCAATAACCTGGAACCTCTAGATTTGAGACCCTGTCATGTCGCTGTCATGCTCCACTTCCTGTGACCTGATTACCCGTGTAGTTCAGGACGGACCCTCTGTCAGGATTCTGGTGTTAAAGTTCCGGCGTGTCGTTCTTCTTTCAGGTCGTTGGCGGCGTCCGACTCGCACGGCGGCCTCAAGTCTCCGATCTCCATCGGCAGCCCCCGCCGGCCCTCCGAGAGCAACCTGGACTCCTTCAGCCGGCACTTTGAGAGCATCATGGAGTCTCACCGGGCCAAGGGCACGTCGTACAGCAGCCTGGACAGCGTGGACCTCCTGACCTCCGGGTCCACGTCGGTGTTCACCTTCGACCTGCCCACCCTCACGCCCGAGATCCAGGTAAGGGAGCGGCGCCGCCGGCGGCCTCGCGTCTGCGTCCGGAGCGCCGGCTAACGCTGCTGTTCTGTGCGCGCAGAGTCAGATCTGCGAGAGCGCCAAGCAGATCATGGAGCTGAGCTTCGCCCCGCTGGCCCGCCCGGACCCCACCGCCCCCTCGGAGACGTCTCGCTCGGAGACGGCGCTCGCCGCCTCGGGGGCGGGGCTCCGGGGCGGCTCCAAGGACGACCCCGGCCCTCCGGTTCGGTCAAAGTCGGAGAAGGAGTCGTGGCGCCGCCCCGTCCTCAAAGACGGCTTCCGGAAGGCGAGCTCGGCCCCGTCGCTCCACAGCAGCCCCAGGTGAGTCCCGCTGACGGTGCAGGTCCAGACTGAGGACAGGAAGTCTCCGCTTCAGCCAATCGGCTTGTAGCTCCGTCACTGAGAGCTAAACACTCAACAAAGTCAGACTGTTTGTGTCCTGGCTCCTCGATGGTGGAACGATCCCCATTGACATCAGGACGGCAGGAAGTCTCTACATCTTCCGTCGCAAACTAAAAACACATCTTTTAGACTCCACCTTGAGTAGGAAGGTAGCGCCTAGCAGCACTTAAATGTCTCTAGCACTTTGTAGTTTAACTTTATTGAAGAAATTGTACTTTCTTGATTCTTGTTGTTCTGAGTTTGTACTCATGCTGCTGCACAGAGTAGATGAAATGCACCGTTACCTTGATTATAATGACAGATTTCTCTGTTTGAACATTGTTGAAACACTTGTGATGAAGTAAGATGAAGTATATAACTTGTATAACATAGGTAGTTGTTTTTAGACACTTAAATGAAGACACTTTACACATCAAACCTTTCAAATCTGCAAACTGATGACTGCATGTGAAAATCAAGACTTTATTTTAAATGTATTGGAGATCAAAACAATGAATATCTACCTGCTGCAGTAACACAGATCAGCCACAGGGGGGCAGCAGAGAGACATGAATGTTTACGGTTATGTTCACTGGCTTTGTGAGGACCAGTTAGAGTTCTAGACCTCAACAGTAGGAGGACCTGTAGCGACGTGAGGACGCTTTGATTGGTCCTCAATGTGTCTTCTGGTGTTTTCAGAGGTTTACTGGACCGTACACAACACATGGGTTTAATTATAGAGTCTGACGAGTAGCTGCACACACACACACACACACACACACACACACACACACACACACACACACACACACACACACACACACACACACACACACACACACACACACACACACACACACACACACTCTGTAGGTGGGTAAAGAGCTCCTTCACTTTTTCCATGTTTTCAGCAGAATGAGTTTCATGGTTTTCTGGCTGAAACGTTCTTCAGATACTTTACTGATTAGAAAGGAAGACGTTCTCTTTTAAAATAGACAGAAAGGAGAAGTTGTTGTTCCGGTTCAGCACCTTCACATTATTAATAATACTGCTATCAATACTAATACATGCACGTTATCAATGCTAATACATGTACGTTATCAATACTGATACATGTATGTTATCAATACCGATACATGTATGTTATCAATGCTAATACATGCACGTTATCAATACTGATACATGTACGTTATCAATGCTAATACATGCACGTTATCAATACTGATACATGTATGTTATCAATACTAATACATGCACGTTATCAATACTGATACATGTATGTTATCAATACTGATACATGTATGTTATCAATACTGATACATGTATGTTATCAATACTGATACATGTACGTTATCAATACTGATACATGTACGTTATCAATACTGATACATGTATGTTATCAATACTGATACATGTACGTTATCAATACTGATACATGTATGTTATCAATACTGATACATGTATGTTATCAATACTGATACATGTACGTTATCAATACTGATACATGTATGTTATCAATGCTAATACATGCACGTTATCAATACTGATACATGTATGTTATCAATGCTAATACATGCACGTTATCAATACTGATACATGTATGTTATCAATACTAATACATGCACGTTATCAATACTGATACATGCACGTTATGAATACTAATACATTAACATTATTACTATACATAACATGAATAAACATTAACATACTTTCTGATACATTGTTGACGTTCACATGTTTTGATTGTAAATGTTTTCATTTGTAACATAACTAAAGCTGCCAGATAAATGTAGTGAAATAGAACATGTAGAAGTACTCAAGTACACATGGGAGGTACTTGTACTTCTACATTTTCTATTGCACTACATTTAGTTTACTTGAGTACTCTAGGTTCCTCTGGTCTGTGTTTGGGGATCAGTTCTGGTTCCTGCAGCTCCACCAGATCCACTCTTACACAGTGTGGTGAGTCTGCAGACACTCCACAGCTGCTATTATACTGTTCCAGCTGCTCATAAGGAGCCTGCATTTAACAGTGAGTCAGCGTGGTATTATCCTGCGTCTGCGGGTCCGTTCACCTCTGACTCCTTGGTAACGTCCAGACCTTCACAGAAAGGCTTTGATTTGGGTGTGTTGGTCAGACTGTGGAGACGCTGCAGCCCAGTGTGTTCCTCTGAGACGTAGACGTGTAGCAGGAAGGGAAATACTCAAGTAGCGTACAGTAACTTGTACGTGTACTGGCTTAGTTTCACTTATTTTATGACGAGAGACTCAGCGCTAGTGACTATGCAACAGTATTTTACATAGAATAGGTTTATAGGAAGTTCTTATTCATTTGTAATTTAAAGTCTCTTTTTTTAAACTTTTCAACACTTCCAAACATAATGTCCCACAAAATGTGAATTAAACAAACAAGTCTCCGTCACTGTGGCGGCGTCTCTTTGGTTTAAGCCGTTCTCAGAAGCGAACAATGTTCTACTCTCAGTTCTGTGTACCGGTACGTCAGACAGCGTAGCTAGCGCTAGCTCACCGTGCTGGTGGGCTAACGCTGCATAGCTAGCGCTAGCTCACCGTGCTGGTGGGCTAACGCTGCGTAGCTAGCGCTAGCTCACCGTGCTGGTGGGCTAACGCTGCGTAGCTAGCGCTAGCTCACCGTGCTGGTGGGCTAACGCTGCGTAGCTAGCGCTAGCTCACCGTGCTGGTGGGCTAACGCTGCGTAGCTAGCGCTAGCTCACCGTGCTGGTGGGCTAACGCTGCGTAGCTAGCGCTAGCTCACCGTGCTGGTGGGCTAACACTGCGTAGCTAGCGCTAGCTCACCGTGCTGGTGGGCTAACACTGCGTAGCTAGCGCTAGCTCACCGTGCTGGTGGGCTAACACTGCGTAGCTAGCGCTAGCTCACCGTGCTGGTGGGCTAACACTGCGTAGCTAGCGCTAGCTCACCGTGCTGGTGGGCTAACACTGCGTAGCTAACGCTAGCTAGCGCTAGCTCACCGTGCTGGTGGGCTAAGGCTCTGCTCCACCAGAATGAACTCCCTCAACAAGTTTTTACTGGTGTTTTTTGAAAGAGCAATGGTATGTCTGGTGGTCTGGTGGTCTGGTGGTCTGGTGGTCTAATGGTCTGGTGGTCTGGTGGTCTAATGGTCTGGTGGTCTGGTGGTCTAATGGTCTGGTGGTCTGGTGGTCTAGTGGTCTAATGGTCTGGTGGTCTGGTGGTCTAATGGTCTGGTGGTCTGGTGGTCTGGTGGTCTAATGGTCTGGTGGTCTGGTGGTCTGGTGGTCTAATGGTCTGGTGGTCTGGTGGTCTAATGGTCTGGTGGTCTGGTGGTCTAGTGGTCTAATGGTCTGATGTGATGGTGGTCTAGTGGTCTGGTGGTCTGGTGGTCTAATGGTCTGGTGGTCTGGTGGTCTAGTGGTCTAATGGTCTGGTGGTCTAATGGTCTGGTGGTCTAATGGTCTGGTGGTCTGGTGGTCTAGTGGTCTAATGGTCTGGTGGTCTGATGGTCTGGTGGTCTAATGGTCTGGTGGTCTGATGGTCTGGTGGTCTGATGGTCTGGTGGTCTCGTGGTCTCAAGGGTTCTGTGGGCAGAACAGCTCCCGGTCCAGACCTGGTCCAGGTCCCCAGGTTGTAGACGTTAGTCCGGATGCTGGCTCCGTCTTCTCAGGAAGTGGAGCTGCTGGCCGTGTGAAGTGACCACGAGGAGTCGCCTCACTGTTCACCCTTCATCATCATCATCATCCTCATCACCACCATCATCATCATCATCGTCATCCTCGAGGTGGACCAGGTCCTCGGTCCCCTTCTAACAGGATCTCATATTTAAGGAATGAAGGGAAGGAGCTGCTGGGAGAGCTCAGAGTTTCAGTCTGGAGGACACACACACACACACACACACACACACACACACACACACACACACACACACACACACACACACACACACACACACTCTCTATTCAAACACAAACTTTATTGTTTTAACTCAAAACAAACCTCAGGAAAAGTTTCCTGAAAGCAAAGCCGAGAAATGTATTCTTCTTCTTCTTCTTCTTCTTCTTCTTCTTCTGTGTAAAGAGACTCCTCCCAACACACACACACACACACACACACACACACACACACACACACACACACACACACACACACACTTGTATTGGCCTATAGAGGGAAATTCCAGTTGGGTTCAATCAGCGTCTCAGAGACGGGTTGGAGAGAAACACCTCCCACTCTGAGAACTAGAGACATTCTCTGAACAGAAACCCTCCTCCTCCTCCTCCTCCTCCTCCTCCTCCTCCTCCTCCTCATCCTCCTCATCCTCCTCCTCCCTGTGTGGATCCTTTCCATCTGTTGTCTGGGTGCTTTGACCTCTGACCTGCTTCCACTCAGCTGCTGGTGAAACTGCTGGTTCAGTATTTTACACTTTTATTTATTTAATAAAACTGCTATTGATGACTGACGTCACAAATGCGCTCCACTTAAATAAATAAAAGAAAAGATGAACGTAAAACAAAGTACAGGTTTGTCTGTCATGAGACTAAAGTATGAGTGGAAACCTGAAACTTTAAAAAGATACTTTTTAAAGTTTCAGGTTTTATTCATGACTTCATTCATGTTGATGTTTCCATTGTTCTCAAACACAAGTTGTTTGTTTTGGTAGAGAATCAAAAGCAAATGTTTGTGAGTTAGAGGACTATCGGATACGAACTTCCAGGAAGGTCGATGGAGTGAAAGGAAGGTAAGAGGAGACAAAGAGGGGAAGGAGAGGACAGAGGAGGAGGAGGGGCGTCCCGGGTCAGGGGAGGAAACGCATACCTCCTCCTCCCTCATGGAGGAACACAACCCGGCTGATGGAGGGAGGAGGAAGAGAGAAAGTTCTGCAGCCGAGTTGTGGAGAGAAAAGCCAGCGTTGTAATTTATAAAGTGTGGGTGAAAGGAGAGGAAGAGGAGGAGGAGGAGGAAGGAGCTGACTGAGCAGTGAGGAGGAAAACCGGAGCAGACGAAGAAGGACTGAGAGCAGACGGATTCTAGGAGCCGCTGCTGCCGGAGGGAAACACTCGGAACAGGAAGCCAGGACGACGTCACTATGACGTCATCGGGTTAACGCTTTGGATGACGTCGCTCCGGTTCCCTCGGTGACGCCTCCTTTCTCTTTTCGATGTGGTGGATGTCGGTCGACTGGCTGCTCTCTCCCTCTGTGACGTCACAGGGTGACGGTGTGAGAGTGGGCGGGGCCTCACGGACATGGCCAGCTACCTGCTGTGCTGGGGGGGCGGGGCTCTGGAGGACAGGTACCTGTACGCCCCGCCCTACCCGGCCGTGTACAGGTGAGTCTGCTTTCACCCAGACGCTGCGGATGCTAGTGACGCTAGTGATGCTGCTGATGCTAGTGATGCTAGTGATGCTGCTGACGCTAGTGACGCTAGTGATGCTAGTGACGTAGCTGATGCTGCTGACACTAGTGATGCTGCTGAAGCTACTGATGCTAGTGATGCTAATGACGCTAGCGATGCTGCTGACGCTAGTGACGCTTCTGACGTAGCTGATGCTACTGACACTAGTGATGCTGCTGATGCTAGTGATGCTAGTGATGCTGCTGACGCTAGTGATGCTAGTGATGCTGCTGACGCTAGTGACGCTAGTGACGCTAGTGACGCTAGTGATGCTAGTGATGCTACTGACGCTACTGACGCTAGTGATGCTAGTGACGTAGCTGATGCTGCTGACACTAGTGATGCTGCTGAAGCTACTGATGCTAGTGATGCTAATGACGCTAGCGATGCTGCTGACGCTAGTGACGCTTCTGACGTAGCTGATGCTACTGACACTAGTGACGCTAATGACGCTAGTGATGCTGCTGACGCTACTGATGCTTCTCATGTAGCTGATGCTGCTGACACTAGTGATGCTACTGACGCTAGCGATCATGCTGACGCTACTGAAGCTAGTGATGCTACTGACGCTAGTGACGCTGCTGACGCTGCTACTGACTCTAGTGACGCTAGTGATGCAGCTGGCACTACTGACACTAGCGATGCTGCTGACGCTAGCGACGCTTCTGATGCTGCTGACGATAGTGACACTTCTGACGCTAGTGATGCTGCTGACGCTAATGACACTTCTGACGCTAGTGATGCTGCTGACGCTAATGACACTTCTGACGCTAGTGATGCTGCTGACGCTAATGACACTTCTGACGCTAGTGATGCTGCTGACGCTAATGACACTTCTGACGCTAGTGATGCTACTGACGCTAGCGATGCTGCTGACGCACTGACGCTAGTGATGCTGCTGACGCTAGTGATGCTGCTGACGCTAGTGATGCTACTGACGTAGCTGATGCAGCAGACGCTCCTGACGCTAGTGATGCTTCTGACGTAGCTGACGCTACAAGAGGAAGGAGAGGATTGAGGAGAGACAGGAGAGGAGGAGTGAGAGAAGTGAAGGGAGGAAGGAGAGGAGTGAGGAGAGTATCGACCCTCATATCGACGTATTGACCTTCGTATTGACCCTCGTATCGAAGTATCGACCCTCGTATTGACCCTCGTATCGACCCTCATATCGAAGTATTGACCCTCGTATCGACCCTCATATCGAAGTATTGACCCTCATATCGACCCTCATATCGAAGTATTGACCCTCGTATCGACCCTCATATCGAAGTATTGACCCTCATATCGACCCTCATATCGACGTATCGACCCTTATATTGACCCTCGTATCGACGTCTTGACCCACGTATTGACCCTCGTATCGACGAATCGACCCTTATATTGACCCTCGTATCGACGTCTTGACCCTCGTATCGACGAATCGACCCTCGTATCGACGAATCGACCCACGTATCGACGAATCGACCCACGTATTGACGTATTGACCCACGTATCGACCCTCGTATCGACGAATCGACCCACGTATCGACGTATTGACCCTCGCATCGACGTATTGACCCTCGTATCGACCCTCGTATCGACCCTCGTATCGACCCTCACGTCTGGATCCTTCTGCTGGATCAGGTCCTGATGTCTCTGTGGTTCGGGTCTAGTGTTGAACAGCTGAACTGCGTGAAGTGACTCAGCAGTATCTCTGCGTCACTTCAAACAGAATCCATTATGAACCCTCCTGTGTTTTTTAGTGATTCCAGACCTTTCTGCTTAATTAAAGTCTCCGCAGGCGCCGGATCTCCTCTGGACTTTTGTAGGAAGTTTGCTGTTTTTGAGTTTTGCTACTGAGCATCCATTATAGATCAAGCACTCGTTCCTCAGTGAGGCCCTAGTGGAACCCGTGAGAGCTGAACAGCTTCTGCTTTCTGACAAAACACACAACGAGGAGTGAAGTGAGATCTTCAGTTTCACCAGAATACATGTTATCTGGTGGGTGGAGGGAAACTGCTGCTCACATTTCAAATCCCACCAACGATCATTTGCTTGCTTTCAACCTAACATCCGGGTCTGAACATGTGCCAAAGCAGTTCCTCAAGTGGCCTCTAGAGGCTCCCACAGCGAGTCATGTCCCATAGACCTCCATTTTAAATTGTCCAACTTCACAGCAGAAATAAACATGTTTACTGCCTGGTACAAAAAAAACGGGTTTGGTCTCTATGACTAATATCTCTGTTCATGAAAACCGTATCGGGGGAGAACTTTTATATGTCACCCGCTACCATGGCGTCGTTACCACGGCGATGTTGTAAAAACTACAGTGAGTTGCTGTTTTTTTGGGGAAATTACTGATGAACTTTGTGTTTTTATAGATTTACTTCTTCAGAATGGACTTTGAGCTGAGAGCCGCAGACAGGAAGTGTTTGGTGTTTTGGGTTTGAGACCGACGGACACACCCTAGAACATAGCGGTCTGTCCGTCTCATACTCTTTTTACGTCTTTCTCTATATTTATTCCTATTTCCTCTCCTTTTGATCTCTGACTGAGATTCTGTTTTCTCTCTGAGTCGTTGTTTTCAGCCTCGCTTTCCATATTCAAGGTCCTTTTATTATGGTATGGATGTGTTGCTTCTCTGAAGGGAATTGGATATGGAGAATTAGGTCAAGAATCTGGTTCATGTTCCACGTCATATATTCAGTAAGTCTTGTCTCTGTGACGTCACCACCAAAGAAGTCCCACTGTGATGAAACCGTTGGTCTTTCTGCTCCTGTAGGCTGGTTGAATGTGTCATGATATACCTTTTTATTTAGTATATTAATGTGAGACTTGATTACTGAAATACAAATCTTTCTTTACCAAAAACATTTTTGGTAAATTGAGTAAAAGAAGCATCAGATTTATTTTTGCTGGGTAATCTATAATCTACAATGTGCACCCAGAGAACCATCGTCTGTTGAGTTATGGTCTGTTCTGAACTCGGCCCCGGTGGCTGCTGGGTAACAAGAGCTTCCTGCCTCCTGTTGAGTGAAGAGGTTATTTCTGTCCTGGATGAATGGCTTGCTGGTGGAGGAAGGACTCGCAGACAGAAGCATCCGGACTCACGTGCACACACATGACGAAAACACATTTTTTTATATATATATATATATATATATATATATATATATATATATAAATGTGTCAAAGTAAAGATCTGATTGGTTGAAGACTATGACATCACGATAACGTCTCATGTACTTTAATCTAGAAGACCAGCTAGAAGCGCTCTGCTTCCATAGAGACACAGAGGTGAAATCTGATTGGATGAGAGCGCTCCTTAAAACAAGCTTCATGCGCTGCAGCTGGAAGCAGAGCAACAGAGGAAGACAGGAGCTGTGACTTGAGAACATAATTATAATACATGTAGTGTATTTGTGAAAAACAAGTAAATTATAAAATAGCTATAACTTTGTGACTCTGTTCAGGCCAGCAGAGAAGACTTACAGGCCCTGACGGACACCACTGATACTTACTTACTTACTTTTGGTACTTTGAGCTGAATTTGTAGTGAATACTTTTGTGCTTTTACTTAAATAAGCTCCAACTTGTAACGGAGTGCTTCTCCACTGTAGTATTAATTAAAGACCAGAGTACTTCTACCTGGATCACCTGAGGACCCTCTAGGGGAAGTGGAGGTGATGAGGAAGTGGACCGAGGCTCCACCACTTCCTGCTGGTGTGCAGCGCTCTCACTTCGTTCCCTTCTCTGAGCTGATGGAGAGCGGACGGGTTCCAGCTGCAGATGACGGGTCTGTAGATGATGAATGTGTGAAGTGAGTGAAGTATTGATCTGCCATGGCGGGGTCGATCAATGCAGCGGTTATTAATAGACTGAGAGGCGGTGTAATGTTTCCATAGAATCACATGAATGAAAAGCTGGTTTTCCGTGTCATGTGGTTCAGCCTGCTGTTTGTTAGTTTATTACACGTTCATATTTGTTATCTGTTTATTACACATATCTAAGAGTTAATGAAGGTGTCTAGATCCACTGATCCTGGATCAGCAGGGACCTGGAGCCTGATGGGTTCTCTGGACCACTGTTAGTATTTGGGTTTCTGTCAGCTGATCAGTAACAGGAAATGTCACGCTAGCCAGGTGCTAACATGCTCACAATGCTAACTTGTTGCCACCAGAGTTCCCGTCATGCATTGGGTCAGGGGTGAGGTGTGAACATATAAACACTGTTTTGTGAGACTTTTATTCTGCTCAGTACTCCTGGAGTCAGGATGTGGTTAGCCTAGCTTAGCATAAAGACTGTAAACAGGGGGAAACAGCTAGCATGGCTCTGTCCAACGTTCACAATCAGCACCTCTAAAGCTCACGGAACACATGTTTTATCTCGTTTGTTTAATAATTAAAGAAAAACAGGTTGTGGTTTTAGGGCGAGTTGTCTACTGAAAGTAGTTCCTGGTGCCCAACAGTGTATCCCTCCGCCCAGCGCTGCAGTGTCAGAAAGTAGAGCGATAATAAGCCCATGAAGTAAACATTCAAAGATTTCTGATTATTTTCATGATACTTTCGTATACAAAAGCAGCGCAGAGGTGCTTTGTGCTAAATGCTAACAAGCTCACAATGCTAAGCTTGCCACCAGAGTTCCCATCATGCATTGGGTGAAGGCTCAGGAGCTGAATACCTGACCTCTGTGCTTTTATACAGACGTTTTGATCAATTTCTCATTTTGCAAAATCTGCACCAAGAAAAAAAAAAAAGAAGAAGCCTTGCCGCATTGATCAGTTCCTGTTTCCACCGTGACCATGGAGACGGATGACAATCAGCAGAATACTGCCGATTTGACTTCTACGAGGCGACAGTGTGGACCCGCTAAGCACTAAACTCTCCTTCATCATGGAAACAACTACAGCTGACCACGAGCCGGCAGCCCAACATGACTCAGCAGTTATTCACTTCCTGTCCCTCGTCTAGAAGTCACGTGGTGCAGGTCTGAAATCAGATGTCATTTTAGATCTCTGACATAAGGAGAGCGCTGCCGGCACCACCGAACGCCAACCAGGGCGAGATCAGAGCGTTTATTCCTTTCAGGAGTTTATTCCTTCACAGGGTTCTTACGGTCATGGAGAACCTGGAACAGTCATGGAGTTTTATTTACAGGCCTGGAAAAGTGCTTGAAAAAAATTAAATCCCAAAGGTTTTGTAAAAGTCATGTAAATGTGTTATATTCATGTGTTCATGACGTTCATCTACGCTGAGTTTGAAATAATGAATATGCTTTTAAAAGAAAGACTCAAAATATAAGCAGGCATACATACAGGTCCATAAATATTTGGAAATTTTTTTTGGGACAAAAATCAAGATGTGCTTTAAGTGCAGACTTTCAGCTTTAATTTGAGGGTATTTACATCCAGGTGAACGGCGTAGAAACTACAACACATTCAAATGTGGCCACCCTCTTTTTAAGGGACCAAAAGTAATTGGACAAATTAATATAATCATAAATCTAATTGTCACTTTTAATACTTTGTTGAAAATGTTGGTGTTGCTGAGCTCACCAGTGCGTTCTTTCTTCTTCAGAATGTACCAAACAGTTGATTTGGCCACACCTAATGTGTTTACTATCTCTCTGATGGTTTTGTTTAGATGTTTCATCCTAATGATGGCTTGCTTCACTGATAGTGACAGCTCTTTGGACTTCATATTGAGAGTTGACCGCAACAGATTCCAAACACAAATACCACCTGAAATGAACTCTAGACCTTTTATCTACTCCTTGTAAATGAAATAACGAGGGAATTACACACTCCTGACCTTGGAACAGCTGAGCAGCCAATTGTCCAATTACCTTTGGTCCCTTAAAAAGAGGGTGGCCACATTTTAATTTGTTGTAGTTCCTACACCGTTCACCTGGATGTAAATACCCTCAAATTAAAGCTGAAAGTCTGCTAGTTTTTCATTTCAACTCCATTGTTGTGGTGTACAGAGCCAAAATAATGAAAAATGTGTCAATGTCCAAATATTTATGGACCTGACTGTGCATACAGGCATCTATATAAATGTTTATTATTTTAATCAAACTATTGAGTCATTTAAGGTTTACTGTATGCTTTGTATTCTCATTGTTAGTTTAAATACTACATTTACTCACTTTTTCATGGAAATTTGGTTAAAAGTCATGGAGAAGTCATGGAGATCCAGTGGTCAACATGTGTATGAACCATGATTCACGGCCCCGGCAGGTTGTTGGTGCTGCCGGCGGTTCGAGCCTCTCTGGTGCAGCTGCTGCCTCTGAGCCCTCGGCCGTGTCTTCTCCACCTCCTGCATGTGAGAGGGAGAGTTACAGTGTGACTGGATGTCTGGTGGACATGTCGACCCAATAACCCTCTGGTTCTGTCCCAATAACCCTCTGGTTCTGTCCCAATAACCCTCTGGTTCTGTCCCAATAACCCTCTGGTTCTGACTGAAGAACCAGAATATTAGAACACGATCTAGAGCAGAGGACTACTAGTGCAATAACAACATGTATACAAGTGCAATAATAACATGTATACTAGTACAATAACAACATGTGTACTAGTGCAATAACAACATGTGTACTAGTGCAATAACAACATGTGTACTAGTGCAATAACAACATGTGTACTAGTGCAATAACAACATGTATACTAGTACAATAATAACATGTATACTAGTACAATAACAACACGTGTACTAGTGCAATAGTACACATGTGTACTAGTGCAATAATAACACGTGTACTAGTGCAATAACAACATGTGTACTAGTGCAATAATAACACGTGTACTAGTGCAATAACAACACGTGTACTAGTGCAATAACAACACGTGTACTAGTGCAATAACAACACGTGTACTAGTGCAATAACAACACGTGTACTAGTGCAATAACAACATGTGTACTAGTACAATAACAACATGTGTACTAGTACAATAACAACATGTATACTAAAACAGAGTTAAGGTGACAGTTCATCAGCACTATGAATATAAATCATCTGTCGTTATCAGAGCTGACGGGTCACATGGTCACATGGTCACATGGTCACATGGTGCACCAGAGTCTATGACGTAATGATGAGTAGAACAACTAGTAGTTCATCTGTGGAGGAGCAGGAACAGTAAACCATACTTAGTTTCTGCAGCAGAACAGACCTGAAAGTCCTAAAATAACGTGTGTGTGTGTGTGTGTGTGTGTGTGTGTGTGTGTGTGTGTGTGTGTGTGTGTGTGTGTGTGTCTCTCTGTAGGGAGCGTGTCCCCCTCTCTGGTGACGAGCTGCTGAACGGCTCTCAGGCTCCAGACCTGCAGGCGGCCGGTCGGCTCGCCAAGAGGCTCTACAGCCTGGACGGCTTCAGGAAGTCTGACGTGGCGAGACACCTGGGCAAGAAGTGAGCCTGCTGCTTCCTCCTGCTTCCTTCCTCCTGCTTCCTTCCTGCCTCCTCTGCCTGCTCCTCCTGCTTCCTGCTTCCTGCCTGCTGCTCCTGCTTCCTGCTTCCTGCCTGCTGCTCCTGCTTCCTGCTTCCTGCCTGCTCCTCCTGCTTCCTGCTTCCTGCCTGCTCCTCCTCCTTCCTGCTTCCTTCCTGCCTCCTCTGCCTGCTTCCTGCTTCCTGCCTGCTGCTCCTGCTTCCTGCTTCCTGCTTCCTGCCTGCTCCTCCTGCTTCCTTCTTCCTGCTCCTCCTGCCTCCTCTTCCTGCCTCCTTCCTTCCTGCTCCTCCTGCTTCCTTCCTGCTCCTCCTGCCTCCTCCTTCCTGCTCCTCCTGCCTCCTGCTTCCTGCCTGCCTCCTCTTCCTCTCCCTGCTTCCTTCCTCTTCCTGCCTCCTCTTCCTGCCTCCCCTTCCTCTTCCTGCCTCCTCTTCCTCTTCCTGCCTCCTCTTCCTCTTCCTGCCTCCCCTTCCTCTTCCTGTTCCTGCTTCCTCTTCCTGTTCATGTTCCTGCTTCCTCTTCCTGCCTCCTCTTCCTGCTTCCTTCCTCTTCATGCCTCCTCTTCCTGCTTCCTCTTCCTGCTTCCTCTTCCTGCTTCCTTTTCCTCCTTCCTTCCTCTTCCTGCCTCCTCTTCCTGCCTCCTGCTTCCTTCCTCTTCCTGTCCTCCTTCCTGTCCTCCCTCCGTCCCTCCTTCCTGCCCTCCCTCCTTCCTGTCCTCCTTCCCCTCCTCCTTCCTGTCCTCCTTCCTGTCCTCCCTCCTGTCCTCCCTCCTTCCTGTCCTCCTTGCTGTCCTCCCTCCTTCCTGTCCTCCTTCCCTCCCTCCTTCCTGTCCTCCTTGCCCTCCTCCTTGCTGTCCTCTTCCTTCCCCTCCTCCTTCCTGTCCTCCCTCCTTCCTGTCCTCCTCCTTCCTGTCCTCCTTCCTGTCCTCCTTCCTGTCCTCCCTCCTTCCTGTCCTCCTCCTTCCTGTCCTCCTTCCTGTCCTCCCTCCTGTCCTCCCTCCTTCCTGTCCTCCTTCCCCTCCTCCTTCCTGTCCTCCTTCCTGTCCTCCTTCCTGTCCTCCCTCCTTCCTGTCCTCCTCCTTCCTGTCCTCCTTCCTGTCCTCCTTCCTGTCCTCCCTCCTTCCTGTCCTCCTCCTTCCTGTCCTCCTTCCTGTCCTCCCTCCTTCCTGTCCTCCTTCCCCTCCTCCTTCCCCTCCTCCTTCCCTCCCTCCTTCCCCTCCTCCTTCCCCTCCTCCTTCCCCTCCTCCTTCCTGTCCTCCTTCCCCTCCTCCTTCCCTCCTCCTTCCCCTCCTCCTTCCCTCCTCCTTCCTGTCCTCCTTCCCCTCCTCCTTCCCTCCCTCCTTCCCTCCCTCCTTCCCCTCCTCCTTCCCTCCCTCCTTCCCCTCCTCCTTCCTGTCCTCCTTCCTGTCCTCCCTCCTTCCTGTCCTCCTTCCCCTCCTCCTTCCCCTCCTCCTTCCCTCCCTCCTTCCCCTCCTCCTTCCCCTCCTCCTTCCTGTCCTCCTTCCCCTCCTCCTTCCCTCCTCCTTCCCCTCCTCCTTCCCTCCTCCTTCCTGTCCTCCTTCCCCTCCTCCTTCCCTCCCTCCTTCCCTCCCTCCTTCCCCTCCTCCTTCCCCTCCTCCTTCCCCTCCTCTTCCTCATCCCTCTCTTTGTGTCTGCAGTAATGACTTCAGTCAGATGGTGGCAGAGGAATATCTCAGTAACTTCAGCTTCAGCGGTCTGACCATCGATCAGGCGCTCAGGTGAGTCCAGACCTCTAGAGACCTGATCCACGAGACCTCTAGAGACCTGATCCACGAGACCTGAACCATGAGACCTCTAGAGACCTGATCCACAAGACCTCTAGAGACCTGATCCACGAGACCTCTAGAGACCTGATCCACGAGACCTGAACCATGAGACCTCTAAAGACCTGATCCACGAGACCTGAACCATGAGACCTCTAGAGACCTGATCCACGAGACCTCTAGAGACCTGATCCACGAGACCTGAACCATGAGACCTCTAGAGACCTGATCCACGAGACCTGAACCATGAGACCTCTAGAGACCTGATCCACGAGACCTCTAGAGACCTGATCCACGAGACCTGAACCATGAGACCTCTAGAGACCTGATCCACGAGACCTCTAGAGACCTGATCCACAAGACCTCTAGAGACCTGATCCACGAGACCTGAACCATGAGACCTCTAGAGACCTGATCCACGAGACCTCTAGAGACCTGATCCACGAGACCTCTAGAGACCTGATCCACAAGACCTCTAGAGACCTGAACCATGAGACCTCTAGAGACCTGATCCACGAGACCTGAACCATGTCGCCATGAGACCTGAACCATGTCGCCATGGGACCTGAACCATGTCGCCATGGGACCTGAACCATGTCGCCATGAGACCTGAACCATGTCGCCATGGGACCTGAACCATGTCGCCATGGGACCTGAACCATGTCACCATGGGACCTGAACCATGTCACCATGGGACCTGAACCATGTCACCATGGGACCTGAACCATGTCACCATGGGACCTGAACCATGTCACCATGGGACCTGAACCATGTCACCATGGGACCTGAACCATGTCACCATGGGACCTGAACCATGTCGCCATGGGACCTGAACCATGTCGCCATGGGACCTGAACCATGTCGCCATGGGACCTGAACCATGTCACCATGAGACCTGAACCATGAGACCTGAACCATGTCACCATGGGACCTGAATCATGGGACCTGAACCATGTCACCATGAGACCTGAACCATGAGACCTGAACCATGTCACCATGAGACCTGAACCATGTCACCATGGGACCTGAACCATGTCACCATGGGACCTGAACCATGTCACCATGGGACCTGAACCATGTCACCATGGGACCTGAACCATGTCACCATGGGACCTGAACCATGTCACCATGGGACCTGAACCATGTCACCATGAGACCTGAACCATGTCACCATGGGACCTGAACCATGTCACCATGGGACCTGAACCATGTCACCATGGGACCTGAACCATGTCGCCATGAGACCTGAACCATGTCGCCATGGGACCTGAACCATGTCACCATGAGACCTGAACCATGTCGCCATGGGACCTGAATCATGGGACCTGAACCATGTCACCATGAGACCTGAACCATGAGACCTGAACCATGTCACCATGGGACCTGAATCATGGGACCTGAACCATGTCACCATGAGACCTGAACCATGAGACCTGAACCATGTCACCATGGGACCTGAACCATGAGACCTGAACCATGTCACCATGAGACCTGAACCATGAGACCTGAACCATGTCACCATGAGACCTGAACCATGTCGCCATGGGACCTGAACCATGTCGCCATGGGACCTGAACCATGTCACCATGAGACCTGAACCATGTCGCCATGAGACCTGAACCATGTCGCCATGAGACCTGAACCATGTCGCCATGAGACCTGAACCATGTCGCCATGAGACCTGAACCATGTCGCCATGAGACTTGAACCATGTCGCCATGAGACCTGAACCATGTCACCATGAGACCTGAACCATGTCACCATGGGACCTGAACCATGAGACCTGAACCATGTCACCATGAGACCTGAACCATGTCACCATGAGACCTGAACCATGTCGCCATGAGACCTGAACCATGTCGCCATGGGACCTGAACCATGTCACCATGGGACCTGAACCATGTCACCATGGGACCTGAACCATGAGACCTGAACCATGTCACCATGAGACCTGAACCATATCACTATGAGACCTGAACCATGAGACCTGAACCATGTCACCATGAGACCTGAACCATATCACTATGAGACCTGAACCATGAGACCTGAACCATGTCACCATGAGACCTGAACCATATCACCATGAGACCTGAACCATGAGACCTGAACCATGTCACCATGGGACCTGAACCATGTCACTATGAGACCTGAACCATGAGACCTGAACCATGTCACTATGAGACCTGAACCATGTCACCATGAGACCTGAACCATGTCACCATGAGACCTGAACCATGAGACCTGAACCATGTCACCATGGGACCTGAACCATGTCACTATGAGACCTGAACCATGAGACCTGAACCATGTCACTATGAGACCTGAACCATGTCGCCATGAGACCTGAACCATGAGACCTGAACCATGTCACCATGGGACCTGAACCATGGGACCTGAACCATGAGACCTGAACCATGAGACCTGAACCATGAGACCTGAACCATGTCACTATGAGACCTGAACCATGAGACCTGAACCATGTCACTATGAGACCTGAACCATGTCACCATGAGACCTGAACCATGTCACTATGAGACCTGAACCATGAGACCTGAACCATGTCACTATGAGACCTGAACCATGTCGCCATGAGACCTGAACCATGAGACCTGAACCATGTCACCATGGGACCTGAACCATGGGACCTGAACCATGAGACCTGAACCATGAGACCTGAACCATGAGACCTGAACCATGTCACTATGAGACCTGAACCATGAGACCTGAACCATGTCACTATGAGACCTGAACCATGTCGCCATGAGACCTGAACCATGAGACCTGAACCATGTCACCATGGGACCTGAACCATGAGACCTGAACCATGAGACCTGAACCATGAGACCTGAACCATGTCACCATGAGACCTGAACCATGAGACCTGAACCATGTCACTATGAGACCTGAACCATGTCGCCATGGGACCTGAACCATGTCGCCATGAGACCTGAACCATGTCACCATGGGACCTGAACCATGTCACCATGAGACCTGAACCATGTCACCATGAGACCTGAACCATGTCGCCATGAGACCTGAACCATGTCGCCATGAGACCTGAACCATGTCGCCATGAGACCTGAACCATGTCACCATGAGACCTGAACCATGTCGCCATGAGACCTGAACCATGTCGCCATGAGACCTGAACCATGTCGCCATGGGACCTGAACCATGTCACCATGAGACCTGAACCATGTCGCCATGGGACCTGAACCATGTCGCCATGGGACCTGAACCATGTCACCATGGGACCTGAACCATGTCACCATGGGACCTGAACCATGAGACCTGAACCATGTCACCATGAGACCTGAACCATGTCGCCATGAGACCTGAACCATGTCGCCATGGGACCTGAACCATGTCACCATGGGACCTGAACCATGAGACCTGAACCATGTCACCATGAGACCTGAACCATGTCGCCATGAGACCTGAACCATGTCGCCATGAGACCTGAACCATGTCGCCATGGGACCTGAACCATGTCACCATGGGACCTGAACCATGTCACCATGGGACCTGAACCATGAGACCTGAACCATGTCACCATGAGACCTGAACCATATCACTATGAGACCTGAACCATGAGACCTGAACCATGTCACCATGAGACCTGAACCATATCACTATGAGACCTGAACCATGAGACCTGAACCATGTCACCATGAGACCTGAACCATATCACCATGAGACCTGAACCATGAGACCTGAACCATGTCACCATGGGACCTGAACCATGTCACTATGAGACCTGAACCATGAGACCTGAACCATGTCACTATGAGACCTGAACCATGAGACCTGAACCATGTCACTATGAGACCTGAACCATGTCACCATGAGACCTGAACCATGTCACCATGAGACCTGAACCATGAGACCTGAACCATGTCACCATGGGACCTGAACCATGTCACCATGAGACCTGAACCATGTCACCATGAGACCTGAACCATGAGACCTGAACCATGTCACCATGGGACCTGAACCATGTCACTATGAGACCTGAACCATGAGACCTGAACCATGTCACTATGAGACCTGAACCATGTCACCATGAGACCTGAACCATGTCACTATGAGACCTGAACCATGAGACCTGAACCATGTCACTATGAGACCTGAACCATGTCGCCATGAGACCTGAACCATGAGACCTGAACCATGAGACCTGAACCATGTCACCATGGGACCTGAACCATGAGACCTGAACCATGAGACCTGAACCATGAGACCTGAACCATGAGACCTGAACCATGTCACTATGAGACCTGAACCATGAGACCTGAACCATGTCACTATGAGACCTGAACCATGTCGCCATGAGACCTGAACCATGAGACCTGAACCATGAGACCTGAACCATGAGACCTGAACCATGTCACCATGGGACCTGAACCATGAGACCTGAACCATGAGACCTGAACCATGTCACCATGAGACCTGAACCATGAGACCTGAACCATGAGACCTGAACCATGAGACCTGAACCATGAGACCTGAACCATGAGACCTGAACCATGTCACCATGAGACCTGAACCAGAACTAAAAGACGTACAACTATGTTATGAAATATCTGCGTCTGTGATTAGAACTCAGATTCCCAGGGTGCATTTCACCTGCAGTCACAGTAATGAGGTTGTGTCTGCAGGACGTTCCTGAGCCAGTTTGCTCTGATGGGAGAAACCCAGGAGAGAGAGAGAGTCCTGACTCAGTTCTCCAGGAGGTACAGGCAGTGTAACCCTGAGAGGGTTCCTACAGAAGGTACCTGTCTGTCTGCTGTCTGTCTGCTGTCTGTTCTCTCTCTGTCTGTCTGTCTGTCTGTCTGTCTGTCTGTCTGCTGTCTGCTGTCTGTCTGTCTGCTGTCTGCTGTCTGCTGTCTGCTGTCTGTCTGTCTGCTGTCTGTCTGTCTGTCTGTCTCTCTGCTGTCTGTCTGTCTGCTGTCTGTCTGTCTGCTGTCTGCTGTCTGCTGTCTGTCTGTCTGCTGTCTGCTGTCTGCTGTCTGTCTGTCTGTCTGTCTGTCTGCTGTCTGCTGTCTGTCTGTCTGCTGTCTGTCTGTCTGCTGTCTGTCTGTCTGCTGTCTGCTGTCTGTCTGTCTGTCTGCTGTCTGTCTGTCTGCTGTCTGCTGTCTGCTGTCTGTCTGTCTGTCTGTCTGTCTGCTGTCTGCTGTCTGCTGTCTGTCTGTCTGCTGTCTGTCTGTCTGCTGTCTGTCTGTCTGCTGTCTGCTGTCTGTCTGTCTGTCTGCTGTCTGTCTGTCTGCTGTCTGCTGTCTGTCTGCTGTCTGTCTGTCTGCTGTCTCTCTGTCTGCTGTCTGTCTGTCTGCTGTCTGTCTGTCTGCTGTCTGTCTGTCTGCTGTCTGCTGTCTGCTGTCTGTCTGTCTGTCTGTCTGCTGTCTGCTGTCTGTCTGTCTGTCTGTCTGTCTGTCTCTCTGCTGTCTGTCTGTCTGCTGTCTGCTGTCTGCTGTCTGCTGTCTGTCTGTCTGCTGTCTGCTGTCTGTCTGTCTCTCTGCTGTCTGTCTGTCTGCTGTCTGTCTGTCTGCTGTCTGCTGTCTGTCTGTCTGCTGTCTGTCTGTCTGCTGTCTGCTGTCTGCTGTCTGTCTGTCTGCTGTCTGTCTGTCTGCTGTCTGCTGTCTGCTGTCTGTCTGTCTCTCTGCTGTCTGTCTGTCTGCTGTCTGTCTGTCTGCTGTCTGCTGTCTGTCTGTCTGCTGTCTGTCTGTCTGCTGTCTGCTGTCTGTCTGTCTCTCTGCTGTCTGTCTGTCTGCTGTCTGTCTGTCTGCTGTCTGCTGTCTGTCTGTCTGCTGTCTGTCTGTCTGCTGTCTGCTGTCTGCTGTCTGTCTCTCTGCTGTCTGTCTCTCTGCTGTCTGTCTGCTGTCTGCTGTCTGTCTGTCTGTCTGCTGTCTGTCTGTCTGCTGTCTGCTGTCTGCTGTCTGTCTCTCTGCTGTCTGCTGTCTGTCTGTCTGCTGTCTGTCTGTCTGCTGTCTGCTGTCTGCTGTCTGTCTCTCTGCTGTCTGTCTCTCTGCTGTCTGTCTGCTGTCTGTCTGTCTGTCTGTCTGCTGTCTGCTGTCTGTCTGTCTGCTGTCTGTCTGTCTGTCTCTCTGCTGTCTGTCTGCTGTCTGTCTGTCTGCTGTCTGTCTGTCTGCTGTCTGCTGTCTGTCTGTCTGTCTGTCTCTCTGCTGTCTGTCTGCTGTCTGCTGTCTGTCTGTCTGTCTGCTGTCTGTCTGTCTGCTGTCTGTCTGCTGTCTGTCTGCTGTCTGTCTGTCTGTCTGTCTCTCTGCCTGCTGTCTGTCTGTCTGCTGTCTGTCTGCTGTCTGTCTCTCTGTCTGTCGTCTCTCTGTCTGTCTGTCTCTCTCTCTCTGTCTCCCCCCTCTAACCTGTCTCTCTCTCTGTCTCTCTCTCTGTCTCCCCCTCTCTAACCTGTCTCTCTCTCTCTGTCTCCCCCTCTCTAACCTGTCTCTCTCTCTCTGTCTCCTCCTCTCTAACCTGTCTCTCTCTCTCTCTGTCTCCTCCTCTCTAACCTGTCTCTCTCTCTGTCTCCTCCTCTCTAACCTGTCTCTCTCTCTCTGTCTCCTCCTCTCTAACCTGTCTCTCTCTCTGTCTCCTCCTCTCTAACCTGTCTCTCTCTCTGTCTCCTCCTCTCTAACCTGTCTCTCTCTCTGTCTCCTCCTCTCTAACCTGTCTCTCTCTCTGTCTCCTCCTCTCTAACCTGTCTCTCTCTCTCTGTCTCCTCCTCTCTAACCTGTCTCTCTCTCTGTCTCCTCCTCTCTAACCTGTCTCTCTCTCTCTGTCTCCTCCTCTCTAACCTGTCTCTCTCTCTGTCTCCTCCTCTCTAACCTGTCTCTCTCTCTGTCTCCTCCTCTCTAACCTGTCTCTCTCTCTGTCTCCTCCTCTCTAACCTGTCTCTCTCTCTGTCTCCTCCTCTCTAACCTGTCTCTCTCTCTGTCTCCCCCTCTCTAACCTGTCTCTCTCTCTGTCTCCCCCTCTCTAACCTGTCTCTCTCTCGGTCCTCAGACAGCGTCCACACTCTGACGTGTGCCATCATGTTGCTGAACACGGACCTTCATGGAAACGTGAGTCTGATTTAAGAGGAAGCTCTCCTTCTGTAGAGCTGCTCTCCTTCTGTAGAGCTGCTCTCCTTCTGTAGAGCTGCTCTCCTTCTGTAGAGCTGCTCTCCTTCTGTAGAGCTGCTCTCCTTCAGTAGAGCTGCTCTCCTTCAGTAGAGCTGCTCTCCTTCTGTAGAGCTGCTCTCCTTCTGTAGAGCTGCTCTCCTTCAGTAGAGCTGCTCTCCTTCTGTAGAGCTGCTCTCCTTCTGTAGAGCTGCTCTCCTTCTGTAGAGCTGCTCTCCTTCAGTAGAGCTGCTCTCCTTCAGTAGAGCTGCTCTCCTTCTGTAGAGCTGCTCTCCTTCAGTAGAGCTGCTCTCCTTCAGTAGAGCTGCTCTCCTTCTGTAGTGCTGCTCTCCTTCTGTAGTGCTGCTCTCCTTCAGTAGAGCTGCTCTCCTTCAGTAGAGCTGCTCTCCTTCAGTAGAGCTGCTCTCCTTCAGTAGAGCTGCTCTCCTTCAGTAGAGCTGCTCTCCTTCAGTAGAGCTGCTCTCCTTCTGTAGAGCTGCTCTCCTGGACCTGAAGAACCTTTACGTTCTCTAAGGTTTCACGTAGATGAATTATCTCTGCTTTTTGAAAATAGATCATTTAGATCGTCTGCACTTCACATTGCTGGTATAGGACCTCATGGGGGTGTAGGACCTCATGGGGGTGTAGGACCTCATGGGGGTGTAGGACCTCATGGGGGTGTAGGACCTCATGGGGGTGTAGGACCTCATGGGGGTGTAGGACCTCATGGGGGTGTAGGACCTCATGGGGTTGAAGGACCTCATGGTGGTGTAGCACCTCATGGGGTTGAAGGACCTCAGGGGGGTGTAGGACCTCATGGGGTTGTAGGACCTCATGGGGTTGAAGGACCTCATGGTGGTGTAGCACCTCATGGGGTTGAAGGACCTCAGGGGGGTGTAGGACCTCATGGGGTTGTAGGACCTCATGGGGTTGAAGGACCTCACGATGGTGTAGGACCTCATGGGGTTGTAGGACCTCACGATGGTGTAGAACCTCATGGGGTTGAAGGACCTCATGGGGTTGAAGGACCTCATGGGGTTGAAGGACCTCATGGGGTTGAAGGACCTCACGATGGTGTAGGACCTCACGATGGTGTAGGACCTCATGGGTTGAAGGACCTCATGAGGTTGAAGGACCTCATGGGGTTGTAGGACCTCATGGGGTTGTAGGACCTCACGGTGGTGTAGGACCTCATGGGGTTGAAGGACCTCATGGGGTTGAAGGACCTCATGGGGTTGAAGGACCACACAGGGTTGTAGGACCTCACGGGGTTGTAGGACCTCATGGGGTTGAAGGACCTTATGGGGTTTTAGGCCCTCACGGTGGTGTAGGACCTCACAGGGTTGAAGGACCTCATGGGGTTGTAGGACCTCACAATGGTGTAGGACCTCATGGGGTTGAAGGACCTCATGGGGTTGAAGGACCTCATGGGGTTGAAGGACCTCACGGTGGTGTAGGACCTCATGGGTTGAAGGACCTCATGGGGTTGTAGGACCTCATGGGGTTGTAGGACCTCATGGGGTTGTAGGATCTCACGGTGGTGTAGGATCTCATGGGGTTGAAGGACCTCATGGGGTTGAAGGACCTCATGGGGTTGAAGGACCACACGGGGTTGAAGGACCACACGGGGTTGAAGGACCACACGGTGGTGTAGGACCTCACGGTGGTGTAGGACCTCATGGGGTTGAAGGACCTCATGGGGTTGTAGGACCTCACAATGGTGTAGGACCTCATGGGGTTGTAGGACCTCATGGGGTTGTAGGACCTCATGGGGTTGAAGGACCTCATGGGGTTGAAGGACCTCACGGTGGTGTAGGACCTCATGGGGTTGTAGGACCTCACGATGGTGTAGGACCTCATGGGGTTGAAGGACCTCATGGGGTTGTAGGACCTCATGATGGTGTAGGACCTCACGATGGTGTAGGACCTCATGGGGTTGAAGGACCTCATGGGGTTGTAGGACCTCACGGGGTTGTAGGACCTCACGGTGGTGTAGGACCTCATGGGGTTGAAGGACCTCATGGGGTTGAAGGACCTCATGATGGTGTAGGACCTCACGATGGTGTAGGACCTCATGGGGTTGTAGGACCTCACGGTGGTGTAGGACCTCATGGGGTTGTAGGACCTCATGGGGTTGTAGGACCTCACGGTGGTGTAGGACCTCATGGGGTTGTAGGACCTCATGGGGTTGTAGGACCTCACGGTGGTGTAGGACCTCATGGGGTTGTAGGACCTCATGGGGTTGTAGGACCTCACAGGGTTGTAGGACCTCACGGTGGTGTAGGACCTCACGGTGGTGTAGGACCTCATGGGGTTGTAGGACCTCACGGTGGTGTAGGACCTCATGGGGTTGTAGGACCTCACGGTGGTGTAGGACCTCATGGGGTTGTAGGACCTCACGGTGGTGTAGGACCTCACGGTGGTGTAGGACCTCACGATGGTGTAGGACCTCATGGGGTTGTAGGACCTCATGGGGTTGTAGGACCTCATGGGGTTGTAGGACCTCACGGTGGTGTAGGACCTCACGGTGGTGTAGGACCTCATGGGGTTGAAGGACCTCATGGGGTTGAAGGACCGGCGGGCCGGAGCAGAAGACGTGTGGGTCGTCTGCATAGAAACAGCATCAACCTCAACCATCAACCCTCACACAGATTATGTGATGCACTGTATTTGGAGAACGCCAGTGGTTCTAGTGTGGAACCCTGGGGAACGCCTTTGGGTTCTCTCTGGCAACATGAAGCCACATGAGAGCAGTTTAACTATTGATATTATTACACGTTGATTATACCCGGCAGATATCCAGGCAACATGAATGCTAACGTGCTAAATGTTTTCTCACGTTATCGATGCGGACAAATTGAATTGATAGTTGTCTGATGTTCATAGCGGGCTCGTTTAGGCCTCCTTCCAGAGCTCTCTGCCACATGTCATGGTCTACATGGCAGATGGAGCAGCAGGGCTTCACAGTGTGAACTCTGCCCGGCAACAGGCCGAGCAGCACTTCTGACTCAGTTATTCACAGTTATTCATTTAGTCATGAAGAGATGCAGTGAGAGTACAGCAGTATCAGCTCGTAGTACAAGTACAAGTACTGATGGATCAGTGAAATGATCCTGGTCAACATGTACCTCTGAGATGTAGTACAGTATAAAGTACAACATGTACCTCTGAGATGTAGTACAGTATAAAGTACAACATGTACCTCTGAGATGTAGTACAGTATAAAGTACAACATGTACCTCTGAGATGTAGTACAGTATAAAGTACAACATGTACCTCTGAGATGTAGTACAGTATAAAGTACAACATGTACCTCTGCGGTGTAGTACAGTATAAGTACAACATGTACCTCTGAGATGTAGTACAGTATAAAGTACAACATGTACCTCTGAGATGTAGTACAGTATAAAGTACAACATGTACCTCTGAGATGTAGTACAGTATAAAGTACAACATGTACCTCTGAGATGTAGTACAGTATAAAGTACAACATGTACCTCTGCGGTGTAGTACAGTATAAGTACAACATGTACCTCTGAGATGAACCTTGTAGTTGTACTTAAAGTAGTGATGTGTAGAAGTCTGTATGATGTACTTCTACACAGTCTGTGTATTACTACACTAGATGTAAAGTACTGATGTGGAGGTATTTTAGACACTAAATGTATTTAAATATCTTCACAAAAAATAAAAACATAGTTAAATTAAAGTTATTCTGTTTTAGTTTAGAAGATGAATAAAGTTTAAATAGTAAACTTCCCATTGGCTCACGGACCTGGTGAATGGAATTATGGGAAATGTAGGATTTAGTGGTTAATACGGACTAAAAGTGTGGATATCTCCATTTCTACTGCTTTGATATACCCCGTTGTACTTTTATTGTGTCTAATTGTGTGTGTGTGTGTGTGTGTGTGTGTGGTGTGTGTGTGTGTGTGTGTGTGTGTGTGTGTGTGTGTAGAACGTGGGGAAGAGGATGTCCTGCAATCAGTTCATCACCAACCTGGAGGGTCTCAACGATGGAAAAGACTTTCCCAAAGATCTGCTCAAGGTACGACACACACACACACACACACACACACACACACACACACACACACACACACACTAAAACATCATGCTGTATTGAAGAAGACTTTGAGAAGAGATTGAGACATAAACTCATGTTTACAATGTTTACTGAGGGAATACATCAAGAGAGAAGTAGAGTCATTTATATAGACTTCTATACAACCAGAGGAGTCACCCCCTGGTGGTCAGGAGAGAGTATGCAGCTTTAACACATGAAGCATAGACTTCTATACAACCAGAGGAGTCACCCCCTGGTGGTCAGGAGAGAGAATGCAGCTTTAACACATGAAGCATAGACTTCTATACAACCAGAGGAGTCTCCCCCTGGTGGTCAGGAGAGAGAATGCAGTTTTAACACATGAAGCATAGACTTATATACAACCAGAGGAGTCACCCCCTGGTGGTCAGGAGAGAGAATGCAGCTTTGAGGTTCTCGCCACAGCGTGACTGACTGACAGCCAATCAGCTTGTTGCACTAACTTCAGCAAATGTTGCAAAACAAATGTTTGCTCATTACCTTTTTAATCCTTTTTCTTTGTCAATTTTCATCCTGATTCTGATCCTTCAATCTTATGTTTAAAATATCTAAAATATTAAAACGTGGAAGAAACATTTAAATATTTAAGAAAATAATATACAAATATTTAAATTTAACGTTAAACATAATACATACCTAAAAGGGTAGAACATATCCATATCATAACATATCAAAGATGAATTCTACAATTTAGTAAAATATAATATAAATGAAAATGTTATTTTAAATATATATATATATATATATATATATATATATATATATATATATATATATATGTACACAGGAAAATTATAATTAATATTAATATAAAAATGTATAAAAATACTAAAAGTACAGATTACATTTGTGCAAGATGGTGTAAAATATTAAATACAATTAGCATTTATTGTGCAAAATATTGAAACATTAAAAACAAAATGTAAAATAGTATGTCTCAAAATATATAACTTGTAAATGTAAATAAAACCGCATCATCATGTAAAGTTATATATTTTCCTTTAATATATTATTATTGAGATATCGCTGAGTCATGACTTCATATTTGGGTCTTTCTCTGCTGAACGCCTCTGAGCTGCATTTACATTCAGCTCCGCGACTCCTCTGTGATTGACAGCGCTGAGGAGAGCAGGGGGGGCGGGACCAAGCTCCCATTCCTGCGCTCCCATTGGCTGCTGCTGCAGAGAGAAAATGCGCATTGAGAGAGCGAGGGGAAAAAAGAGAGAGAGAGAGATGGGGGAGAGAGGAGGAGGAGGAAGAGGAGGGCGAGCGTCGCTCCTCAACAGTTCAGAGTCTCAGCAGAGGAAGAGGAGGACAAATAAACGAAGAGGAGGAGGAGGACAAATAAACGAAGAGGAGGAGAAGGACAAATAAACGAAGAGGAGGAGAAATAAACGAGGAGGAGAAATAAATGAAGAGGAGGAGAAATAAATGAAGAGGAGGAGGAATAAACGAAGAGGAGGAGGAGGAGGAATAAACGAAGAGGAGAAATAAACGAAGAGAAATAAACGAAAAGGAGGAGGAGAAATAAACAAAGAGGAGGAATAAACGAAGAGGAGGCGCTGGAGCTCACCTGACGGAGGGATCCTCCTGCAGGACGAAGACGACAACAATCAAAGGAGGAGAAGAAGAAGAGTGGGAGTGAAGTTGGAGGACGAAGAGATCAACACTGAGGAGGAGGAGGAGGAGGAAGGGGGATCCTACTGCCTTTTTTTGTCTTTACCCAGAGTGCAACAGGAGAAACTCTCCTCTTTTTCTTCCCCTTCTTTGCTCCCCCTCTCCTTCATCCCTCCACCTCCTTCATCCCTCCACCTCCTTCATCCCTCCATCTCCAGGAAGCTGACGTCAGTCTGGGGTCCCCCCATGTGTGGGTGTGCTCGCTCGCCCTCTCTCTCTCTCTCTCTCTCTCTCTCTCTCCCCCCCCCCCTCTCTCTCTCTGTGAATGTTTTGGT
Source organism: Myoxocephalus aenaeus (assembly GCA_038501785.1). Taxonomy (NCBI): domain Eukaryota; kingdom Metazoa; phylum Chordata; class Actinopteri; order Perciformes; family Cottidae; genus Myoxocephalus; species Myoxocephalus aenaeus. The sequence goes on from JBAMJR010000215.1 coordinate 210,004, forward strand.
CGACGCTGCTGAAGCTTCTCCTCCGTCACGCAGCTGGTGCAGACCAGGGATCTTCTTCTTCTTCTTCTTCTTCTTCTCCTCCTCCTCCTCCTCCTCCGTCGTCGTCGAGGGTCTGCGTTCAACAACCCGTTTGAAAACTCACATTTTTGGAAAAACTGCAGAAGAAGAAGAAGAGAGCGGTTTGGATTTATTTTTTGGGAACAGTTTTTTCCTTCAGGAGTTTGAGCCGATGAAATATGCATCACTGCTTCTAGACACCTAAACACACACACACACACACAGAGACACTCACACTCTCAGACACACACAGAGAGAGACACACACACACACACACACACACACAGACACAGACACTCACTCTCAGACACACACAGACACACACTCACTCTAACACACACTCTCACACACACACACACAAACAAACAGAGACACACACAGAGAGAGACACACACACACACACACACACACACAGACTCTCACTCTCACACACACACACACACACACACTCCCCCCCCCCCCCCCCCCCCCCCCCCCCCCCCCCCCCCCCCGTGATGATCGGCGTGAACAGCATCTCGTCGGGGCGCATGCGTTCCCGGTCGCTGTGCTCGGTGCGGAGCGGCCGGGACTCCAGGGACCCCGACCCCTTCAGGTACCCCCGGACCCCGCGGTCCCGGTCCCTCAAGCCGCTGGCCTTCCCAGACCTGCTGGGCAAGACGCAGGACGGCCAGCAGCACCGGCAGAGCCGCAAGAAGAAGGTAGAACCTTTTCATTCCCACGAGAACATTGAGGTTCCACTCGCAGAACCCGGTGTTACTGAACCTCGGCTAAACCTAACCGCGGCTAGTTCAGAGAGCTTTGTGTGACCCGTCATGTGACCCTCGACACCACATGCAGTGTTTCACAATAAAAGACCAAGTAAAGGGAACAGCTGTCTGTAGAGCAACAGTTTCACAATAAAAGCCTAAGAAATGGGAATAACTATCCATAAAGCAAATGTTCCACAATAAAAGCCTAGAAAAAGGGAATGACTATATCGAAGAGCAAATGTTTCACAATAAAAGCTGAGGAAAAAGGAACAGCTGTCTGTAGAGCAAACATTTTAAAATAAAAGCCTAGAAAAAAGAATGACTGTCCGTATAACAAACGTTTCACAATAAAAGCCTAACAAATGGAATGACTATATCCGTAAAGCAAAGGTTTCACAATAAAAGCCTGTCTGTAGAGCTGCTGAAAGACTGTTCATTACCTCATCTGTTTCATTATCCTGCCACGCTTTCATTCTACTCTTACTTTGTGGAATATGTATGCAGGAAGTGTGACGCCGAGATCTATACAACATGTTATTGATCTATACAACATGTTATTGATCTATACAACATGTTATTGATCTATACAACATGTTATTGATCTATACAACATGTTATTGATCTATACAACATGTTATTGATCTATACAACATGTTATTGATCGGTGTTCACTCGGTTTCACAATAAAAGAATCAGGAAAGAGGATTAGGAGAGGAGACTTTGTTTCTTTATGGTGGTTCGATGTTAAATGCTCTGTTGAACACTCACACACACACACACACACACACACATGTGACGTGTGACGTGTGTGTGTCTCTGCAGACTCTCTACAGCTCCATCAAGAACGAGAAGCTTCAATGGACCATGTGAGTTTGAACCATCTACTGTGTGTGTGTGTGTGTGTGTGTGTGTGTGTGTGTGTGTGTGTGTGTGTGTGTGTGTGTGCTGCCCAGACTCTCTTATTTAAGACCATGTTGCTGTGGCAACTGCTCCCTGCTTTCTTCCCTCGCTGTAATTACAGGTCAGCATCTTAGCCCATGAGGACACACACACAAATATAAACCCACATACACACGTATATAAACTCACATACACACAAATATAAACTCACACACACACATATAGGCGTCTCTGATGCGTTGAGCATCTGTCCTCCCTCATGTTCAGCCTTTAATATACAAATATATATATTAAATATATTTATATATATATTTATTCTTGGAGTCGGTGGGAGGGTCCTGGAGGGGGCGCCGCCTGCCGACTCCATAGTTCTCCTGGAGACTTCAACGCTCACGTGGGCAATGACAGAGAAACAGAGGGGTGATGGGAGGAACGGCTTGCTGATCTGAACCAGAGCGGTGTTTTGTTGTTTGACTTCTGTGCTAGCCACAGTTTGTCCATATGAACACCATGTTGGAGCATAGGGAGGCTCATAAGTGGACCTGGTACCAGAACACCTGAGGCCGGAGATCAATGATGGACTTTGTAATCGTATCATCTGATCTGCGGTCGTATGTCTTGGACACTCGGGTGAAGAGAGGAGCAGAGCTGTCAACTGATCACCAGCTGGTGGGGAGTTGGATCAGATGGAGTCGGCTAGAAAGACCTGGCAAGCCCAAACGTGTAGTGAGGGTGAACTGGGAACTTCTGGCGGAGGATCCTGTCCGGGAGGTCTTCAACTCCCACTTCCGGAAGAGCTTCTCACAGATCCCGAGGGAGGCTGGGTACATGGAATCCTAGTGGACCGTGTTCAAAACCTCTATTGTGTTGCGGCCGCTAGGAGCTGTGGTCAGAAGGTCATCGGTGTCGTGGCGGCAACCTGAGAACCTGGTGGTGGACACTGGGGGTGAGGGAAGCCGTCAAGCTGAAGAAGGAGGCCTTTAGGCCTGGTTGGCCCAGGGGTCTCCTGAAGCAGCTGACAGGTACCGGCAGGCCAGAAGGGCTGCAGCTGCGGTGGTCATGATGCTAACAGTCTGCATGGAGGAGTTCAGGGAGGCCATGAAGAAGGACTTCCTGTTCCTCAAGGAGGTTCTGGCAAACTACCCGACGGCTCAGGAAGGGAAAGCAGGGACGACCCCAGGATGTTATCAGCGGGGAGGGGAACTGCTCACCCATCGCCGGACGGTGGAAAGAGCACTTTGAGGAACTCCTAAACACGGTCAACATGTCTCCTGGGAGAGGGGGCAGTGCCTGAAGACTTGGGGGTCACACCCATATCCCTGCTGGAGGCACTAAGGTAGTCAAAGCTCCTTGATGGCGCCGGGTGGATGAGATCCTGAGATGCTGAAGGTGCTGGACGTTGTTGGGCTGTCTTAGCTGACACGCCTCTTCAATGTCACAAGGGGGTCGGGAACAGTGCCCATGGACTGATGACCGGGGTGCTGGTTCCCATCTTCAAGAAGGGGGACCGGAGAGTGTGAACTATAAGGGTATCACACTGCTCAGCCTCCCGGGGAAGGCTTATGCCAGGGTGCTGAGAGGAGGCTCCAGGGTGCTGAGAGGAGGCTCCAGGGTGCTGAGAGGAGGTCCAGGGTGCTGGAAGGAGGTCCAGGGTGCTGAGAGGAGGCTCCAGGGTGCTGAGAGGAGGCTCCAGGGTGCTGAAAGGAGGTCCAGGGTGCTGAGAGGAGGTCCAGGATGCTGAAAGGAGGCTCCGACCGTTTGTTGAACCTCAGATTCAAGACGAGCAGTGTGGATTCCGTCCCGGCCGTGGAACAGTGGACCAGCTCTTTACCCTCAAAGACTACTGGAGGGGTCCTGGGAGTTCGCCCAACCAGTCTACATGTGCTTTGTAGACTTGGAGAAGGCTTTGGACCGGGTCCCTCTGGGGTTTTGTGTGGGGTGCTGCGGGAGTATGGGGTGCCGGACCCGTTGGCACGGGCCATCTGGTCTCTGTCCTGCAGTAGGAGCTGTGTTCGTATCCTCAGTAGTAAGTCAGACATGTTCCCGGTGGGTGTTGGTCTCCACCAGGGCTGCCCTTTATCACCGGTCCTGTTCCTGACCTTCATGGACAGGATATCTAGGAGCAGCCAGGGGGCGGAGAACGTCAGGTTCGGGCTCTCGGGATCGCCTCTCTGCTGTTCGCGGATGATGTGGTCCTGTTTGCCTCCTCGGACCTCTGTAGGGTGGCCGGGCTCAGCCTTAGAGATAGAGTAAGGAGCTCGGACATCAGGAGGAGCTAGGAGTTGAGTCGCTGCTCCTTCGTGTCTAAAGGAGTCAGTTGAGGTGTTCAGCATCTAGTCAGGATGCCTCCTGGGTTCCTCCATTAGAGGCTTTCAGGCACGTCCAACTGGTAGGAGACCCAGAGGAAGACCCAGGACACGCTGGAGGATCATATCTCAGCTGACTGGAACGCCTCAGGATCCCAGAATGATCTGGAAAGTGTTGCTGTGAGAGGAAGTCTGCTAGACCTGCTGCTACCAGACCAGACCGGATAAGAGGATGATAATGGATGGATGGATATTTATACAATATTAATATTAATAAATATATATATTTGTATAATGTGGTATTAGTACTTGTATAAAAGTATCTAAATACATCTTCTGCCGCCATATAAAATATGGCGGCAGAAGATGAAAAGTGAAGAAGACGAAGATGAGAATAGTCCTGAGTGGTGGTGGTGGTGATGATGGTGATGGTGATGGTGTTGTTGTTCTCAGCGATGAGGAGGACCTGAGGAAGTCCATGTCGGAGCTGGTCGAGGTCCGGACAGACTCCGCCTCCCACACCATGAGGCGGCTCATTGGAGGAAACCCGCTGGTGGGCGTCGCCCAGCAGGCCGACGGAGAGCTGTACAAGACCGGCTTCCTGGTCCGCAAAGTCCACGCAGACCCCGACGGGAGGAGGAGTAGGTCTACTGACTCTCTTCTTCTTTTTCTTCTTCTTCTTTTCCTCCTTCTCTTCTTCTTCTTCTTTTCCTCCTTCTTCTTCTTTTCCTCCTTCTCTTCTTCTTCGTCTTCATCTTCTTCTCCTCCTTCTTCTTCTCCTCCTTCTTCTTTTCTTCTTTATTAAGTCTCTATGATATATATATAATACATATTTTATATATTGAATATATTATAATTTATGTGTATCTAATATATTTTTATATTTATATATATATTGTAATATTATAGTATATATTGTAATATATATTTTATATATAATATATATATTGTAATATATCTTTTATATATAATATAAATTACAGCTGACATTTCTGCGGCTCAAGATGTTTTTTACTGAATTTATTAACTCCCTATAATATATCTTTTATATAATATATTTATAATATATATTGTAATATATTTTATATATATAATATATTTATAATATACATCATATATTTTGTAAGTATAATATATTTATAATATATATATTGTAATATATATTTTATATATATACATATTGTAATATATATTTTATATATATATATATAATATATATTTTAGCTGATGTTTTTCTTGGCTTCATTCAGTCTCTATTTGGTGGTAAAGTTTGGATGAAAACATTTAAAGCCTGCTCTGTGATGTCTGATATCCCATGATGCATTGTTCCTCCTGCTCTGTGGTGTCTGATATCCCATGATGCATTGTTCCTCCTGCTCTGTGATGTCTGATATCCCATGATGCATTGTTCCTCCTGCTCTGTGACGTCTGATATCCCATGATGCATTGTTCCTCCTGCTCTGTGATGTCTGATATCCCATGATGCATTGTTCCTCCTGCTCTGTGACGTCTGATATCCCATGATGCATTGTTCCTCCTGTTCTGTGGTGTCTGATATCCCATGATGCATTGTTCCAGCTCCACGGGGAAAGCGTGGCTGGAAGTCTTTCTCCGCCATGCTGAAGGGTCTGGTGCTCTACCTGCAGAAGGTAAACACCTGAACTCCATTTCCCAGCAGCCCTTCTGTTTCCTCCAGGCCAGTCTCTCCCCTCTGTCTATTTTTAACTCTCTTCGTCCCAGATTGAATCTGTGAGAAGAGGACAAACGATGTGGGTCAAACAGAAGTGATATTATTATGTATTACTTTTAGTTTCCTCTGATTTAAATCTGACGCCATGTTGTCATTATTGAAGTCATTTTATTCCCAGCATGAGAAGTTCCTTTTTACATCATGACAGTTTCTTTTCTTTATCTCTACATATAATAACGTAACAATTGTTGTTTAATGTTTTTTATTCCACAAAACATAAAGAAACATACTGTGTAGGAACTGTACTGTACGGCGGAGAAAATATAGTATAAATATGTTATAACAGAAAACTGTTCTGATTGAAACAGAATCATTTGGTTTGTAGAAATATATAAACATTAATATAACAAACTAAAATGTAAAAAAACTATGCTTTCTTGGACTTGGCTGACTGATGTCACGCTGCTCTGTGATTGGCTGACTGATGTCACGCTGCTCTGTGATTGGCTGACTGATGTCACGCTGCTCTGTGATTGGCTGACAGGATGAGTTCCGTGCGGAGCGCGAGCTGTCGGAGGAGGACGTGAAGAACGCCGTCTCCATCCATCACTCTCTGGCCATGAGAGCAGCCGATTACAGCAAGAGACCCAACGTCTTCTACCTGAGGACGGCCGACTGGAGAGTCTTCCTGCTGCAGGCGCCGTAAGTCTGTCTGTCGCTCTGTCTGTCGCTCTGTCTGTCGCTCTGTCTGTCGCTCTGTCTGTCGCTCTGTCTGTCTCTCTGTCTGTCGCGCTGTCTGTCGCGCTGTCTGTCACTCTTTCTGTCTGTCTGTCACTGTCTGTCTCTCTGTCTGTCTGTCGCTCTGTCTGTCTGTCTGTCTGTCACTGTCTGTCACTCTGTCTCTCTGTCTGTCTGTCACTGTCTGTCTGTCTGTCTGTCTGTCTGTCTGTCTGTCTGTCTGTCTGTCTGTCTGTCTGTCTGTCTCTGTCTGTCTGTCTGTCTGTCTGTCTGTCGTTCTGTCTTTCTTTCTTTCTGTCCATCCTCACTGGTAGTGGTCTTTGCACTGAGCTGATGGACAGATATCCATTGACCCTTGTTGTGACTGGACTCTAAGACTCTGTACCTTAAGACCTTGTACCCTTGAGACTCTGTACCCTTGAGACTGTGTACCTTGAGACTCTTTACCCTTGAGACTCTTTACCCTTGAGACCTTTTACCCTTGAGACCTTTTACCCTTGAGACTCTTTACCCTTGAGACTCTTTACTCTTGAGACTCTGTACCTTGAGACTCTGTACCTTGAGACTCTGTACCTTGAGACTCTGTACCTTGAGACTCTGTACCTTGAGACTCTTTACACCGCGTTCCACATTATTAGGCAAATTGTATTTAAGGGTCATAAACATTCATTTTTTGGTTTTTCAATGAAACTCGTGGATGGTATTGTGTCTCAGGGCTATTTGGATGATTGAAATCATCCAAATAGTAATAATAATAATTAGTTTGCCAGGTGAGCCCAATCAAAGGAAAACTACTTAAGAAGGATGTTCCACATTATGAAGCAAGCTACATGTTTCAGGCAAAATGGGGAAGAAAAAGGAGCTCTCTGCTGCTGAAAAGCGGCAAATAGTGCAATACCTTGGTCAAGGTATCACAACATTGGATATTTCCAAAAGAATTGCGCGTGATCATCGGACGGTGAATAAATTTGTCACCGATTCACAGCACAAGCGGGTTCGTTCAGACAAAGGCAAAATAAGGAAGATTTCTGCCAAACAAATGCGTAGGGTTAAGAGAGCAGCCACTAAAATGCCATTGAATAGCAGCAAACAGGTGTTTGAAGCCGCTGGTGCCTCTGGAGTCTCGCGAACTTCAAGATGTAGGATGCTCAAGAGGTTTGCAAGTGTCCTTAAACCTGTTATTCGGCCACCCCTAAACCAAGCTCATAAGCAAAAAAGGTTGCAGTGGGCTCAGGACTACATGAAGACTAACTTTCAAACTGTTTTGTTTATGGATGAGTGCCGTGCAACCCTTGATGGTCCTGATGGATGGAGTAGTGGATGGTTGGTGAATGGCCACCATGTCCCAACAAGGCTGAGACGTCAACAAGGAGGTGGCGGAGTCATGTTTTGGGCCGGAATCATGGGGAGAGAGCTGGTAGGCCCCTTCAGGGTCCCTGACGGTGTGAAAATGACCTCGGCAAAGTATGTAGAGTTTCTGACTGACCACTTTCTTCTGTGGTACAAAAAGAAGAACCGTGCCTTCCGTAGCAAAATCATATTCATGCATGACAATGCACCATGTCGTGCTGCAAAGAATACCTCTGGGGCATTGGCTGCTATGGGCATAAAAGGAGAGAAACTCATGGTGTGGCCCCCATCTTCCCCTGACCTTAACCCTATTGAGAACCTTTGGAGCATCATCAAGCAAAAGATCTATGTGGGTGGAAGGCAGTTCACATCCAAGCAGGTGCTCTGGGAGGCTATTATGGCATCCTGCAAAGACATTAAAGCAGAAACTATCAAAGAACTCACAAGTTCAATGGATGCAAGAATTGTGAAGTTGATATCAAAGAAGGGGTCCTATGTTAACATGTAACTTGACCTGTTAAGATGTTTTTGATTCAAACTTTTCTTGATTTCAGTAAATATGACCTCCTAATGCTGCAAATTCAACAAATGACAATTTTTTGTTCTTTACAACCTATAAAATATCTTGAAACTCTGAAATTCTGAAATTCTGCATAATAATTTGGAACACTGCATTTTGAGTTTTTTATTTTTGAAAAAAATACTGTTATCATTAGGAGGTTTGTTCAATAGAATTTGACTTATACTCTAACAGTTGATGACTTAAAAATTATACTGACTGACTGAGCATTACTATTTAGGAAAATCTGAGCAAAGTGTAATTTGCATAATAATGTGGAACGCGGTGTACACTTGAGACTCTGTACCCTTGAGACTCTGTACCTTGAGACTCTGTACCTTGAGACTCTGTACCTTGAGACTCTGTACCTTGAGACTCTGTACCTTGAGACTCTGTACCTTGAGACTCTGTACCTTGAGACTCTTTACACTTGAGACTCTGTACCCTTGAGACTCTGTACCTTGAGACTCTGTACCTTGAGACTTTTTACCCTTAAGACTCTGTACCTTGAGACTCTGTACCCTTGAGACTCTGTACCCTTGAGATTTTTTACCCTTAAGACTCTGTACCTTGAGACTCTGTACCCTTGAGACTCTGTACCCTTGAGACTCTGTACCTTGAGACTCTGTACCTTGAGACTCTGTACCCTTGAGACTTTTTACCCTTAAGACTCTGTACCTTGAGACTCTGTACCTTGAGACTCTGTACCTTGAGACTCTGTACCCTTGAGACTCTGTACCTTAAGACTCTGTACCTTGAGACTCTGTACCTTGAGACTCTGTACCTTGAGACTCTGTACCCTTGAGACTCTGTACCTTGAGACTCTGTACCCTTGAGACTCTGTACCTTGAGACTCTGTACCCTGAAGGATCACAGGACCAAGACACCAGCTCTTTATGAAACCAGAACCAGGTTCACTCCTTGGTGTCCTCCCTGTCGCGCAGCAATGCAGAGCAGATGCAGTCGTGGATCACGCGCATCAACGTGGTGGCGGCCATGTTTTCTGCTCCCCCGTTCCCAGCTGCCATCGGCTCCCAGAAGAGATTCAGCCGTCCTCTTCTTCCGGGATCCAACACCAAGCTGTCCCAGGTAGGAACCTCAGCCCGGCTTCACGGCAGCTTTCCGGATCCTCCTCAGAGTCACGGCGTTCATGATCATTTCTGCCCCCCGACAGGAAGAGCAAGTCAAATTTCACGAGAACCGGTTCAGGGCGGTCTCCTCCGAGCTGGCCGACCTCACGGCGTCCACGCCGGACCTGAAGGTCAAAGGTCGCGAGCTGGAGGAGCAGAAACTCCGACAGGAGTACCTGGAGTTCGAGGTATGTTTCACAGATCCATTCAGATTACGGGGCGGAGGGGTAGTGATGCCACGAAGAACCCTTCAGACCACGGTTCTCTTAAAGTCTTTCAGACCTGGAGGTTTTCTCCTGACGGGTCACTGCAGAATTATTCTAATAGACACTTTGATGACATGGAATAATAAGTATATTTTTTTATCTCAGTACTATATATATCAGTAATTATGGAGCGTGGTGAATAATCAAGTTAATCAGTTTAATTTGTCAGATTTAATCACAGAAGAGCAGCTGATGAGCTGTCAATCATCTGAATGCAGTTTATTCTGTATCGTTAATATTTTTTCTGTCCGTTATGTGCATTCCAGATTTTATTTCGACAATTCATGGTGTTTTATTAATGTTTTACTTGTCGTACTACTGTGACTTTGAGGTAAAGAATATAACAGGTATTGAGTCTTTTACTTTAATACACTGCCTGTGTAGAAGTACCTCAAACAGTCTCACAGTATCTATCAGTCAAAATAAAAGCTGCTATTTACTTTCTGTAGTTCCTTTCATGCGGAGTTAGCTGCTGCCGTTTATTATTGTGAAACTCTAAAAATAGATTATAGCACAAGATTCAAAGGCCCTTCACAATAAAAGAGCAAAAACAATAGAAGAATGTGGTTTATGTGAGTTTCTTTGAGTTTAGGGCCCTAAAGAACTTCTCATGTTTTCGTATTTATGGGAAATAAAACCGGCCTTTGTAGTATTATGGGATGTTTCTTCAGCTGCAGAACAAAGGCGTGAAAAGGAGCTCTGTGGTCTCTTCACGTGCAGCGGTTTGTTCTTGTTAATAAAGTTGTTCATGGACAGGGTTCATACGGTCATTGAGTTTTAAAATGGTTATTTCCAGGCCTGGAAAAGTCCTTGAAAAAAATAAAATCCCCAAAAGTTTAGTAAAAGTCATGTAAATGTGTTATATTCATGTGTTCATGTCGTTCATTTACGCTGAGTTTGAAATAATGAATATGCTTTTAAAAGAAAGACTCAAAATATAAGCAGGCATACATACAGGCATCTATATAAATGTTTATTCTTTTAATCAAACTATTGTCTCATTCATTTGAGTCATTTAAGGTTTACTGTATGCTTTGTATTCTCATTGTTAGTTTAAATACTACATTTACTCACTTTTTACTGTTTACACCCAGATTTCACTAAATGTTGTTTGCTCATGGAAATTTGGTTTAAAGTCATGAAAATTTGGTTTAAAGTCATGGAAATTTGGTTTAAAGTCATGGAAATTTGATAAAAAATCATGGAAATGTGGTAAAAAATCATGGAATCCATTGGTCAGAATGTGTGTGAACCCTGTTGTTAATAAAGTTGTTCATGGAGAGACACTTCCTGCCTCCAGAAAACCCGGTACGGGACGTACGCCATGCTGCTCCGGGCCAAGCTGTCCAGCGGAGACGAGGACCTGTCGGCCTTCGAGTCGCGGCTGCTGGACGACGGCGGCCTGCAGAGGGCGCACTCCAGCCCCACGCTGCCGCTGGAGGCCCCCAAGGACAAGCCCCGCGGGGCCGCGACCTCCAAGAGCCTCAAGGTCACCGCCTCCTCCAGGGCCGCCGGCGGCGCCAGAGAGGGAAGCAAGAAGAAGAACGGCCAGCAGCCGGAGCTGCAGAAACAGGAAGAGGCGGCGTAGAGGCGGCGCGCATCTGGTTTCTACGAAGGTGGACATGATGCATCATGGGTAGCGGGCTGACATCCTCCTTTTAAACCTTTTCTGTTCGACCTCAGTCACGCTCCGATTGGCTCAGGTGAGACGTTCGAGGTCCGCGGGAGAAGAGACGCTCGAGGAAACGTTCAGGAAACGCCGACGAGGTTTTGTTTCTCATCCAAACATCGACGTTTCAGAGTAAGAGCTTCATTTCCTGTCGGAGACTTTTATTTTGTTAACTTAAAGGAGCTCGGTACTTTTGATCAGAAGCTGACCTTGGGAGCCGGTTGCTATGCCGACCAGATATGACGGACAGTGCGCGTGGGACCGTTGCCGTGGTGACCGATGGGAGGGGGAGGGGTCAGAACTCCTCCAGACGTTCACATGATTATTATGGTCTGTAACCTACTTTTCTTTAAATTACTTCATCAAGATCTGATTCATGAATGAGACCCGGATCAATGAGACCCGTAGACCTTCAGACCTTCAGACCCGTAGACCTTCAGACCTTCAGACCTTCAGACCTGTAGACCTTCAGACCTTCAGACCTGTAGACCCGTAGACCTTCAGACCTTCAGACCCGTAGACCTTCAGACCTGTAGACCTGTAGACCTTCAGACCTGTAGACCTGTAGACCTCCTGCAGACCTTCAGACCTGTAGACCTGTAGACCTCCTGCAGACCTTCAGACCTGTAGACCTGTAGACCTTCAGACCTGCATACCTGCAGACCTGTAGACCTTCAGACCTGTAGACCTACATACCTGCATACCTTCAGACCTGTAGACCTTCAGACCTGTAGACCTCCTGACCACCTGCATACCTGCATACCTTCAGACCTGTAGACCTGTAGACCTGCATACCTTCAGACCTGTAGACCTGTAGACCTGCATACCTTCAGACCTGTAGACCTGCATACCTTCAGACCTGTAGACCTGCATACCTTCAGACCTGCATACCTTCAGACCTGTAGACCTGCATACCTTCAGACCTGCATACCTGCATACCTTCAGACCTGCATACCTTCAGACCTGTAGACCTGCATACCTGTAGACCTGTAGACCTTCAGACCTGTAGACCTGCATACCTGTAGACCTGTAGAGGGGTGAAGGGCTTCTGGGTAATGAAGTCTTGCTCATGCAGGTTCCTCCTGCTGCCACCGGAGGTCACCAGAGGCCGTCTGCTGGTTTCAGATCAAAGTACAAACATCGAGATGTACTTCATGAAGTACATGAAGTACTACAAGTTGTATCATTGATGTGTTCGTCCCTCTTTAATGACTTCATATAATCTATAAGGTTATTATTGATTCATATTCATGCCCATATTTAGACATCCAGTCACCTTGGATTCACTTCCTGTGAGGTCACAGGAAACCAGATGTAATGACAGGAAACGGTCACCGGGTGGCAGCAGAGGAGCCGATTGCTGAAGAAGTTGATTGCAAATGTATGATGTATGTATACATGTATGTATGATGTATTTATACATGTATGTATTTATACATGTATGCATGATGTATTTATACATGTATGCATGATGTATTTATACATGTATGCATGATGTATTTATACATGTGTGTATATATATGATGTATTTATACATGTATGCATGATGTATTTATACATGTATGTATACATGTATAAATACATCATATACATACATGTATATGATGTATGTATGTATACATGTATAAATACATCATATACATACATGTATAAGATGTATTTATACATGAATATTTACACAGCCAAGTAACAAACATCCCAGACAGAAAGGGACAGAGGAGATGTTGTCTTCCAGGAGGTAGTCTGGTCCTCCAGGAGGTAGTCTGGTCCTCCAGGAGGTAGTCTGGTCCGGCTGCAGACGAAGGGGGGGAGCTTTTGTTGGTTCTCTCTGGTCCAGATGTCTCAAGAGAACCACACATGTAAAGGTACTGAGAGGATTCATGACTCCATGTGGTCTGTATGGTCTCTCGCGGTTCAGACCCAGAACACGCCGGATCCCCCAGAACCAGCTGGAGGACGTCCGGCTTTGTCTGTATACTCGGCTCTGATTGGACGTCTGCATGGAGTTCTTCTTCTTCTTCTTCTTCTTCTTCTTCTTCTTCTCCTTCTTCTCCTTCTTCTCCTCCTCCACCTGGAGGCTCGTTAGGAACCGACCCCTCGTTCTGCCCGGACTGCAGTCCAATAGTCTCTGTCCGGGTGGGGGCGGAGCTTCAGGCCTCCTCAAAGCGTCCTTTCTTATCTCCTCAACCGAGAGGAAAGGAGATGATGCCGTCCCACAATGCCTTGCAGCGGACCCACCCACGTCCATAACGTCCGCCGTCGCTTCGCGTGCACGCAGCCCGTCGCCGGCGTCCTCGTGACTCCTCCCCCTTGTGACTCCTCCCCCTCGTGGCTCCTCCCCCTCGTCCTTCCTCGACCCCACGACGCAGCCCGGGGTTCGATTCCCACTGATTGGCACGGGGACGGTTCTAGTGAAGTCTTTCGTCTCGATACGACAGAACGTCCTCATCGCGTTCTGCCCCGATGGACCGGGCTTCTCGACCGAGTCCAGAACCTCCACTGACCCTGCTGGAGGCGTTGAGCTGACCCGTCCTCCTCCCTCTGAGACCCGGCTGACTCTCGTGCTTGTCGCTCTGTGCAGAGCCGTCATGGCCGCTTGCCGCTCTCCGTCCGCGCTGAGAAGCCAAACCGAACCCCAGGCCTCTTTATTTATTCTGACTTTAGTTTCTGTGGACGTTTTAGTTGATCGGTAGCTGTCCTTCCTGTCCACTTCCTGTCTACTTCCTGTCCTTCCTGTCCACTTCCTGTCCTTACTGTCTACTTCCTGTCCTTACTGTCCACTTCCTGTCCACTTCCTGTCAGGTTTTTGGTCGTAGTGAAACACAAACTTCATGTTTGGATCATTTTGAAGGCTTAGAGGCAAAAATACAAAAATAAACATTTTGAAAACAGAAACGGTCTCAGGGTCTTTTTTTATGAATGAGGCAGCGTTGTGTTTTAGTTCCTGTTTGGAGAAACCACACGAAAACACTTTTTATATGACTAGAAACAGACGGACTCTACTGGACTCAATAAAACATTTTAATCGTTTCTGTATTCAAAACGATCTGAAACAGAAAATGATAAAAAAAAAGTTAAATATATTAAATAGTAAAACTTTATTTATATTAATGGGACAAAAATAGAAAAACGTTTTATTATAATCAATAAATGTTATTTAACTTCAACTGATCATATCTATAAATTGTCCCAAAGTGACGTCTTTGTTTTAAATTGGAAATCCCACTACTTTCCTCTGAGGAAGCAGATCGGCTCGAGGTAACAAACTACACAACACGACAAACAACACAAAAAACTACACTACACAACAAACTACACACTTTTTGTAAACACACTTTAATTCACAACTATTTCAGTATTTCAGAACTCTCAGAACCCGCAGCAATAAACTATTTCATGAAGACACGAAAAACAAAATATAAGTTATTATGAAAAATATCAACAAACAAAAACAAATATTTTAAAGTTCATTTTTTTTAGCAACAAAGTTATTTAGTTTCTTTTTTAACCTTGAAAGGCTTTTTCTTTCTTGGTAAACGGTAAAATGTTTGTGGTTCAGATCCTGGTTCCTCTAGCAGTGGTTCTCAAACGGTGGGGCGCGACCCTCTAGAGGAATGCAGATCTTTTTTCTTTATATATTTTTTTGTATAATCATTTATTGATCCCACAGTGGGGAAGTTATTCTCTTTATTTCCCATCCTTAGTGATGAAGGAGCAGTGAGCTGCTGTGGAGCTCTGGGGCTTCATGTCTTATCAAGGACACTTCAACATGAAACTATGGAACAGGATGAACGGCCTTGTGGTTTCAGGATGAACTCTCTCCATGAACATGATAACTTTACAAAGTACACGGACATAAACCTCATTGATAAATACATGGAGAAATGCTGTACTTCATGGAAATGGTTACGCTTGTACATGAGCGACGGCCAAGACTTTTGTTTTGCCAAAACAAAAACAGCAGAAGAGCCTTTCTCACGGAGATGGGCTTTAGTTGGTGGGGCGTGAACATTGTTCTTCCTCCAAAGTGGGGCGTGACAAAAAAAGTTTGAGTACCACTGCACTACAGAGTCCTGGTCCCCCACAGAGTCCTGGTCCCTGCAGGATGAGATGTGGTTTCCAGCTCGTCACTGATTGGCCACAGGCGGCTCCTCGTCGTCTATTGGCTGGCTGCCGAAGCCGCTGTCGACCGTGGCGTCTGATTGGACAGAGAAGAGAAAACAAAACATGGACGAGGGGTGGGGATGTGTGTGTGTGTGTGTGTGTGTGTGTGTGTGTGTGTGTGTGTGTGTGTGTGTGTGTGTTACCTGTGCTGTGCTTGTCGTCTCGGAGCTCGTTGTCTCTCAGCAGTCGGACTCCTTCTGTCAGACCGAGAGACTGCAGAGCTTCAACCAGACCTTCAACCGGACCGCCACCCAGCTGGAGACGGTGAGACAGAGACACAGTGAGACAGAGACACAGTGAGACAGTGAGACAGAGACACAGTGAGACAGAGACACAGTGAGACAGAGACACAGTGAGACAGTGAGACAGGGACACAGTGAGACAGAGACACAGTGAGACAGAGACACAGTGAGACAGAGACACAGTGAGACAGAGACACAGTGAGACAGAGACACAGGGAGACAGAGACACAGAGACACAGGGAGACAGTGAGACAGAGACACAGGGAGACAGTGAGACAGAGACACAGTGAGACAGAGACACAGTGAGACAGTGAGACAGGGAGACAGTGAGACAGAGACACAGTGAGACAGTGAGACAGAGACACAGTGAGACAGAGACACAGTGAGACAGTGAGACAGAGACACAGGGAGACAGTGAGACAGAGACACAGGGAGACAGTGAGACAGAGACACAGTGAGACAGAGACACAGTGAGACAGAGACACAGTGAGACAGAGAGACAGGGACACAGTGAGACAGAGACACAGTGAGACAGAGACACAGTGAGACAGAGAGACAGGGACACAGTGAGACAGTGAGACAGAGACACAGTGAGACAGAGACACAGTGAGACAGAGACACAGTGAGACAGAGACACAGTGAGACAGTGACACAGTGAGACAGAGACACAGTGAGACAGAGACACAGGGAGACAGAGACACAGGGAGACAGAGACACAGTGAGACAGAGACACAGGGAGACAGAGACACAGGGAGACAGGGACACAGTGAGACAGAGACACAGGGAGACAGAGACACAGTGAGACAGAGACACAGTGAGACAGAGACACAGTGAGACAGGGACACAGGGAGACAGAGACACAGTGAGACAGAGACACAGTGAGACAGGGACACAGGGAGACAGAGACACAGGGAGACAGAGACACAGTGAGACAGAGACACAGTGAGACAGTGAGACAGGGAGACAGAGACACAGGGAGACAGTGAGACAGGGAGACAGGGACACAGTGAGACAGAGACACAGTGAGACAGTGAGACAGAGACACAGGGAGACAGAGACACAGGGAGACAGTGAGACAGAGACACAGTGAGACAGGGACACAGTGAGACAGAGACACAGTGAGACAGTGAGACAGAGACACAGGGAGACAGAGACACAGTGAGACAGTGAGACAGAGACACAGTGAGACAGAGACACAGGGAGACAGTGAGACAGTGAGACAGAGACACAGAGAGACAGAGACACAGGGAGACAGAGACACAGTGAGACAGTGAGACAGAGACACAGGGAGACAGAGACACAGTGAGACAGAGACACAGGGAGACAGAGACACAGTGAGACAGTGAGACAGAGACACAGGGAGACAGAGACACAGGGAGACAGAGACACAGTGAGACAGTGAGACAGAGACACAGGGAGACAGTGAGACAGGGAGACAGAGACACAGGGAGACAGTGAGACAGAGACACAGGGAGACAGTGAGACAGAGACACAGGGAGACAGAGACACAGGGAGACAGAGACACAGTGAGACAGAGACACAGTGAGACAGGGACACAGTGAGACAGTGAGACAGAGACACAGGGAGACAGAGACACAGGGAGACAGTGAGACAGAGACACAGGGAGACAGAGACACAGGGAGACAGTGAGACAGAGACACAGGGAGACAGAGACACAGTGAGACAGAGACACAGGGAGACAGAGACACAGGGAGACAGTGAGACAGAGACACAGGGAGACAGAGACACAGTGAGACAGAGACACAGTGAGACAGGGACACAGTGAGACAGTGAGACAGAGACACAGTGAGACAGTGAGACAGGGACACAGTGAGACAGGGACACAGTGAGACAGAGACACAGTGAGACAGGGACACAGTGAGACAGGGACACAGTGAGACAGAGACACAGGGAGACAGAGACACAGTGAGACAGAGACACAGGGAGACAGTGAGACAGAGACACAGGGAGACAGAGACACAGGGAGACAGTGAGACAGAGACACAGGGAGACAGAGACACAGTGAGACAGGGACACAGTGAGACAGAGACACAGTGAGACAGAGACACAGTGAGACAGGGACACAGTGAGACAGGGACACAGTGAGACAGTGAGACAGAGACACAGTGAGACAGGGACACAGTGAGACAGAGACACAGGGAGACAGTGAGACAGAGACACAGGGAGACAGAGACACAGTGAGACAGAGACACAGTGAGACAGAGACACAGTGAGACAGAGACACAGTGAGACAGTGAGACAGAGACACAGTGAGACAGTGAGACAGGGACACAGTGAGACAGGGACACAGTGAGACAGGGACACAGTGAGACAGGGACACAGTGAGACAGGGACACAGTGAGACAGAGACACAGTGAGACAGGGACACAGTGAGACAGGGACACAGTGAGACAGTGAGACAGAGACACAGTGAGACAGTGAGACAGGGACACAGTGAGACAGGGACACAGTGAGACAGTGAGACAGAGACACAGTGAGACAGAGACACAGTGAGACAGAGACACAGGGAGACAGAGACACAGGGAGACAGAGACACAGGGAGACAGTGAGACAGTGAGACAGAGACACAGTGAGACAGAGACACAGTGAGACAGAGACACAGGGAGACAGAGACACAGTGAGACAGGGACACAGGGAGACAGAGACACAGGGAGACAGGGACACAGGGAGACAGAGACACAGTGAGACGGGGAGTGTTCCTGCGGCTGTGGGCGTGGCCTGTACCTGGTAGTGCTGCAGCAGCTGCTGGCAGGGCGCCGGGCCGTCCCGGTACAGCGGCGTCAGCGTCATCATGCCCAGCTTCTCTGCCAGACGCCTCCAGGGGACGTCGCCCACGCTCAGCAGCTCCACCAGCCGGGACAGCGTGTCCTCGTCCAGCCGGGGCGGCGCGTCCTGGTCCACCTGCCGCTCTGCACAGGAGGTCTCATCGTCACGCGCTTTATTCAGTGTGGCACTGCATGTGATTACTAATCATAATAATCATAGTCCCACTAAACTTTGGCGAGTATCTCCTCCCGCGGCGTTGCCAGCACATGCGTCAAAATACATCAGAACGTGCGTCCTGATGGGGAATCGTGTGCTGCGTCTTTTCTAAGAGATTCGACCGGCCGTTTCCCCGAAAAACGCGAAACTGCGAAAATTTTTCCCATTGACTTGAATGAGGTTCCGGTCTGAAGAGAGCAACAAAAACACTCATCTGTGTTCCCACAGTGACTCGTCATACTTTAACGTAGAGAAATGATTTAAAGTTTAAAACGTTACCAAAAGTCTGGAGTTTATTTGCCCAATTGGGCATTTTTTGATAGCTAGCACAGTTTTCATGTAATTATTGTTCAAGTTTAGGAACATTTTGGGACCATTTCAGAGTTTATAATGGGTGTGTATGGCGTGGAATATTCAGAGCTAGAGTGAGAGGGAGCAACAGAAAACACATTTTGCCTTCAGTCCCACAATCTTCACTCTTCGTACACGATTGTTGGACAAAACGTAGGAAATATTGTTTGTGGTTCACATGCATCGTGGAATCCAACAAACTTTTTTGTCAGCAACCCTGAAAGCAACATGAAGCCCATCCAACTGCTCCATTGAAACTTTCTGATCTACCATTACAATCTCATTTCTAAACCCCACAAACATTTAAGGACACGGAAACGTTCGCAGAAGTCTTGTGCTTCTCCTGATTCCGATATGTTCGCGGTCGGAGTCACAGTTTTCTGTCAAATTCAGTAGTTTGAAAGGCTGTTTTCATTAAATCCAGTCCAGCCTCCCCTCTAATAATCAGTCTAACACTCAGTGACACAGGTGCTGCAAATCAGGACAGTTTCACACACATTCTTATTATAGATACATAGACAGACCTACACACACACCGACCAACTGAAAAGTTGAGAAGTGAATTTAATGCTAGCATGAAGTTAGCTTGGGTTAGACAAAATGGCTGACTGTGTGTATCTATGTGCGCGTGTAATGGTAAATGGACCCGTACTTGTAGAGATCTTTTCTAGTCTTCCCACCACTCAAAGCGCTTTAACACTACATGACATCATTCACCCATTCACACACTGATGAGAGGCGCTACCATGAAGGAGCCTCATCAGATTATCAACCATTCACACACCGTAGAACAGCTACAGGAGACATGTAGGGGTAAGTGTCCTCAAGGACACATCAACATGGGCTAGCGGAGCTGGGGATCGAACCGCCGATCCTCCGATTGAAGGACGACCCTGCTGACCGCTGAGCCACAGTCGCCCCAAAAGTGTGTATGTGATTAATGTAACGATGTGTGTGTACGTATCTAAATACAGAGATGACAGCTCCACTGTCGCTCACGCCCACATCTTTAACTCAAACATAACAAACATGTTTTACTATCATATTATGTTAAGATAGTACAGCCTGTTGATGGTACCATATTTTGGTGATTTGACCATGTTTTTCTGCCAGGGCTTAATTAACAGATGGTTTGTAAACAATCCCAGTCTTAAGATCTGGTGCCCAATCACCATGGTAACCAGTAACCTGTGTCTATGAAGCAATAGCTGCTCTCAAGTCCATCACAAATACAGAAATGACTCCTCAACAACACATCTCACTACTGGTAATGTAGTACCATGTGTTGTATATTATATAATATAATATAATATATATATATATATATTGCCACGTCTTACGGCAGTAGTCGCCACACCATCGAAATTTCTTGCGAAATGTTCTAGTTTATATTTATTATTTACTTATTGTTACTTTAGTTTCTATAAACAACGAACCTTCGCTGCTGCTCGGCTTCCTCCTCTTACTGCCGCGAAGACTCGACTTAGGACTCTGACCGCTGTTTAACAGGTTCCTCACCTGAGGAGGGGAGGACAGGAGACGAGATGGGGCAAGGAAAGGAGGGGAGGAGACGAGATAGGACAAGGAAAGGAGGGGAGGAAAACAGGTGTGGAAAGGAGACGAGGAGAGGAGGTGAGTGTCATCGTCGTCTCTGGGTTGATTCAACTGTTGTTGTGTCCTGTGCTTTTATTTTGAAAGGATGAATACCTTCTGGCACTTGGCAAGGTCCAGAGGGGTGTGGCCTCCTGCAGGTCTCTTGCGGGGGTTGATTGGCTGCGTGCCGGCCTCCCGCTCTCTGATTGGTTCGTCTTCGTCCTGCTCTTCGTCTGAAGAGCTGAAGAAGAGCGGCTCGTCGTTCTCCACGTCTCGATCAGCGCCTGAAGAAGCTTCCTTTAGTGTCTCTGTTCTTCTTCTACAGATTTATACTAACGAAGTAATACTACTAATACTACTGTGTTAGTAGTACTGCTAATGATGTCAAAGTATTAGTTAGAATATATGATAGTACAGTTTGAATACTTTAACTACACTTGATTGTACTTGCTGGAAAGCTTTTTAAGTTTATTTTTTAATAGTTTGATGAAATGAGGAGGCGAGACGTGATGAAGATGAACAGATGATGAAGATGAACAGATGGTGAAAGGTGAGTCTCACCTGCAGCGACGAGCATGGAGCAGAGGGTCGGGGAGCCCAGACTGGCCGCCAGGTGGAGAGGAGCGTTGCCCCCAAAGGTGCTCGCGTTAACGTCCGCCTTCAACTGGACACAAACAGTGATGTCACCGAGGAGCAGGTGCACAGGTGTGTGTGTGTGTGTACAGGTGTGTGTACAGGTGTGTGTGTGTGTCTGTGTGTGTGTGTGCAGGTGCACAGGTGTGTGTGTGTGTGTGCACAGGTGTGTGTGTGTGTGTGTGTGTGTGTGTACAGGTGTGTGTGTGTGTGTGTGTGTGTGTGTGTGTGTGTGCAGGTGCACAGGTGTGCAGGTGCACAGTGTGTGTGTGTGTGTGTGTGTGTGTGTGTGTGTGTGTGTGTGTGTGCAGGTGCACAGGTGTGTGTGTGTCGTACCTCTGTGATGAGCGTGCAGGCCACCTTGAACAGGTTTTCCCTCACAGCCAGGTGGA
This sequence comes from Myoxocephalus aenaeus, assembly GCA_038501785.1. Classification (NCBI taxonomy): domain Eukaryota; kingdom Metazoa; phylum Chordata; class Actinopteri; order Perciformes; family Cottidae; genus Myoxocephalus; species Myoxocephalus aenaeus. Next base: position 231,796 of record JBAMJR010000215.1, read on the forward strand.
GGGCGGTGTTTCCACTCTTCTGCTCAGGTGCGTTGATTTTGGCTCCGCCCTCCACCAGGAGGCGGAGGCAGCGCTCGCCATCCCTCCTCACAGCCAGGTGGAGAGGATGGAGACCTGAGACGAGACAGGTCCGAGATCAATATTCAGTTCATATTGTAATTTGTTATTACTAGAAAAAGTACTGCAGTACTTGATCAATATTCCACAGGTAGTATTATTAAGCGTTCTCTCACCGTGGAAGTCAGGGGTGTTGACCAGGTGGGCGTGGCGTTCTCCCAGGTGAGCCAGCAGGGGGCGGAGCGTGGCGATGTCTCCGGCCAGCGCCGCCAGGTGGAGCGGACTGCGACCGTCTTTGTCCAGCAGGCTGGGGTCGGCCCCCGCCCTCAGCAGCAGCTCCACCACCTTCACCTGCCGGGTGATCACCGCCAGGTGGAGAGGAGTCTGCAGACATGACAGCAGGTGAGGGGTTAGCGGGCAGGTGACACGGATGGTTCTACTAGTTACCTGGGACTGAGGTCGCTGGCATTTACAGCAGAGAGCTGTCAAGTCACCTGAGACGGAGCTACCTGGTCAAGGTAGTTTAATTAGTTACGGTAGATTACCATGTTGACATAAAGGTTGTCTGGGAGTAAACCACCTGCTAGAGGTAGTTAGCTGTGTTTAGAAGAGTAACATAAGGGTTATCTACCTGTTGGAGGTAGTTAGCTGTGTTTAGAAGAGTAACATAAGGGTTATCTACCTGTTGGAGGTAGTTAGCTGTGTTTAGAAGAGTAACAGAGTTATCTACCTGCTGGAGGTAGTTAGCTATGTTGAGGATGTTTTGCTGCTGGCTGCTGAGCAGAGTGTGGATCAGTTGCTGGATCACACCTGTCTGCTGATGGATGATGGCCAGGTGCAAAGGACTATGGGAGAACAGGTCAAACCGTGAGCAACTCTTGAAATGATAAAAGAATCAATTGAACCATGTTTTGTCTTCAGTCTGGAGGACATGAAGGTAAAACCGTTAAGTAAAGATCTCACGTGTCTCCGTTGCCGTCCTGGACGCCACAGAGGTGTCTCTGGATTGCCAGAAGGACCCGAGCGTCCCCGGTGCTGCAGTACTGCAGCAGGGCAGCGGCCGTCTGTCTGGCGCTCTGAGAGGCTCTGCTGTGGAGGGCGGCGGCTAGACACACAACCCAGGAGATTACATATTAGTTTGACCTTTTACACAAACAGCAGCACGTCGTCTGCAAAGAATCGGAACAGGACGTCGTTACCAAGCTGAAACAGCTGCTGCTGTAGTGGCGAGCCACTCTGTCCTCCTGTCTGTTGCTGGGTAACCCCTGTCTGAGGGGTGGAGCCTGACATCTGGGTCCCTCCCCCTCCACCGAAGCCTGTGAAGCCTTCAGTGAAGAAAACTCCTCCTCCTCCTCCTCCTCCTCCTCCTCCTCCATTCATCTGCTGGTTGAACTGGAATCCTGCCGAAGGGAAACAAAGTCTACCGTGAACTTCCAAATGTGCCAAGTTATGGTTAGCTGCTAAGCAGCTGAAGGAAGAACCCAAAGAGCTAAAGGAAGAACCCAAAGAGCTAAAGGAAGAACCCAAAGAGCTGAAGGAAGAACCCAAAGAGCTAAAGGAAGAACCCAAAGAGCTAAAGGAAGAACCCAAAGAGCTAAAGGAAGAACCCAAAGAGCTAAAGGAAGAACCCAAAGAGCTGAATGAAGAACCCAAAGAGCTAAAGGAAGAACCCAAAGAGCTAAAGGAAGAACCCAAAGAGCTGAATGAAGAACCCAAAGAGCTAAAGGAAGAACCCAAAGAGCTAAAGGAAGAACCCAAAGAGCTGAATGAAGAACCCAAAGAGCTAAAGGAAGAACCCAAAGAGCTAAAGGAAGAACCCAAAGAGCTAAAGGAAGAACCCAAACGGCTGAAGGAAGAACCCAAAGAGCTAAAGGAAGCTTCTTGTATTTGGAATGTAATCCCTACCTCCTCCTGCAGCTCCTCCTCCAAACCCCCCTGCTCCTCCTCCTCCTCTTCCTCCTCCTCCTCCTCTCCAGGGCTCATAGTGAGGCAGTGGCTTCTGCTTCTTCCTCAGCACCTCCTCTTTGTCTGAAAGAGAGCGACGGGGATGAGAAGAGGAGACATAGTGCTGACATTTACGTAGTAGAAGGTGGAACCCTGAAACACGTTTGTTTTTCCTAAACTGCCTTTAAGAAAGGAGTCAGTGAGGAGCGATAACCCCAAAGCATCCTCCTGTCACCTCACACAGGAAGTGCATTAGTTCCAGCTGGGCGTTCATGCTGACCTTGGACCTGCGGGATGTAGGTGAACTGTTTGGGGTCGCTGCTGTCGCCGGCCTTTTTCCTCTTCAGCTGCAGGAAGACCGTGACGGGCCTCTCGATCTCTGCGCTGTGATAGGGCGGCGTTTTGAACACGATGGCGTACTGAGGAGACGGAGAGCGATTAAGTCCTTCTGTCTGAGGGACATTTACCCTGAAGTTTACTTCTGCTGCACGGAGGCTAGTTTAAAAAAGATAGATTAGTTTATCCTGACGTACAAAAACAAGTGTTTGGTTTGTATTGTTTTTTTTACCTCACTTTTTATTTAGTTTTCAACAATATAACTTGGTACACATGATGTTCAGGTACAACACACATCAAAAGGTGCTCACTAAGGATAATAAATAAATGAAATGTAAAAAATGAAACAAATGAAACAAATAACACTTGAAAATAAATTAAAAATAACTCCCTACCTGTTTGTGGACGTCGGTAGGTGAGAAGTCCCCGAACGCCTCCCAGCCTCCCTCGTCGTCCTCCTCGTAGAAACGGATCTCTATGTCGTCTGCAACAACAACAACAACAACAACAGTCTACAGTCAGTCCTCACAGCCGCACTCGGTCTGATTCACCCTCAGACCGAACGCCTCACCTTTCTGGACCTTGTCACACAGCAGGAAGATCTCGTCTCCGCCGAGCACCGTCCCGCACGTCTTGTCCATCCGAGAGATCTTCAGGTTGGAGGCGTTCGGGGACTCTGCGAGTGAAACGGGACTCGTTATTCAGCCGCGTGACTCCCTCGGGTCAGCGGGTCATCGGTACCGGTCGACTCGGACTCACTGCTGTCGTAGATGGGGTTGGAGACGACGGGTTTCAGCCCCCGGGTGAAGCCCCCGTTGCTGTCCTGGAGGTAGGCGGTGAACCTCAACCTGACGATGTTCAGGTCCATCACCTTGCCCAGCTCCTTGGCCTCCTTCACCAGGGAGGCCTCCTCTGAATCTGGAGGAGAGCAGAGCGTAAGTGGACCTGGACCTGGACCTGATCCTGGACCTAGTCCTGGACCTGATCCTGGACCTGGACCTAATCCTGGACCTGATCCTGGACCTGGACCTAATCCTGGACCTAAACCTGAACCTGATCCTGGACCTGGACCTAATCCTGGACCTAATCCTGGACCTGAACCTGATCCTGGACCTGGACCTAATCCTGGACCTGATCCTGGACCTGGACCTGATCCTGGACCTGATCATGGACTACAGATCGTTTCTAGTCTTCCGACCACTCAAAGCGCTTTAACACTTCATGACATCATTCGCCCGTTCACACACTGATGGGAGGAGCTACCATGCAAGGTGCCAATGAGGTGATAGTGAGTCACCAGGTGAGTCTACCTGTGAGGTGATAGTGAGTCACCAGGTGAGTCTACCTGTGAGGTGATAGTGAGTCTACCTGTGAGGTGATAGTGAGTCACCAGGTGAGTCTACCTGTGAGGTGATAGTGAGTCACCAGGTGAGTCTACCTGTGAGGTGATAGTGAGTCTACCTGTGAGGTGATAGTGAGTCACCAGGTGAGTCTACCTGTGAGGTGATAGTGAGTCTACCTGTGAGGTGATAGTGAGTCTACCTGTGAGGTGATAGTGAGTCACCAGGTGAGTCTACCTGTGAGGTGATAGTGAGTCACCAGGTGAGTCTACCTGTGAGGTGATAGTGAGTCTACCTGTGAGGTGATAGTGAGCTCCTTTCTGTCTCTTCCTCTCGTCCCTCAGCCTCCGGCTCAGAACCTCCACCACACCTTTCTTGGTCACATGGAGGATCCCCAGGTTACTGAACCTACAGGAAGTGACATCACCGACCACATCAGAATATTATGTATCTTCTCAACTGTCCAAAATACTTTATATACGTTTTTACAGTTTGACTAATTTAAATAAATATTTACATTTTCAAGTATATTAACAAAAACGTTAAAAGTCGTAATCATAACTTGTTGTTATTACACAAATGTTTCCTGATCTGGAACCTGAACGTATACAAAGACAGCTGTATTGTGTTTAAGTCAGGGTGAGAATGCAGACGCGTGATTGGCTACTGACGAGGCGGTGAGGTCGTTGGGCCCGATGTCCAGCGTACAGGTGCCGCTCTCGGTGCAGTGGCGCCCCACCAGGCTGTGGGCGTGGACCCGAGGGGGATCCGTGTGGGACACCAGCTGGACCTCCACCCGGGCGTGCCCCACGTAGTTACTGACCTGAGGGGGGTGAGTACACACTGAGGTACTAGTACACACCGAGAGGTACACACTGAGGTACTAGTACACACCGAGAGGTACACACTGAGGTACTAGTACACACCGAGAGGTACACACTGAGGTACTAGTACACACCGAGAGGTACACACTGAGGTACTAGTACACACTGAGGTACTGGTACACACCGAGAGGTACACACTGAGAGGTACACACTGAGATGTACTAGTACACACGGAGAGGTACTAGTACACACTGGTGCTGTACTGCAAGAGAGGTACTAGTACACACAGAGAGGTACACACTGAGAGGTACTAGTACACATTGGTATAACACTGTTACTGCAGGAGAGGTATGAACAGTACACATGTAGTGTTCATAACAAGTACACATGTGTACTTGTTATGAACACTACATGTGTGTACTTCCTATGAACAGTACACATGTGTACTTCCTATGAACAGTACACGTGTGTACTTGCTATGAACAGTACACGTGTGTACTTGCTATGAACAGTACACGTGTGTACTTGCTATGAACAGTACACGTGTGTACTTGCTATGAACAGTACACGTGTGTACTTGCTATGAACAGTACACATGTGTACTTGCTATGAACAGTACACGTGTGTACTTGCTATGAACAGTACACGTGTGTACTTGCTATGAACAGTACACATGTGTACTTGCTATGAACAGTACACATGTGTACTTGCTATGAACAGTACACATGTGTACTTGCTATGAACAGTACACGTGTGTACTTGCTATGAACAGTACATGTGTACTTGCTATGAACAGTACATGTGTGTACTTGCTATGAACAGTACATGTGTGTACTTGCTATGAACAGTACATGTGTACTTGCTATGAACAGTACATGTGTACTTGCTATGAACAGTACATGTGTGTACTTGCTATGAACAGTACATGTGTACTTGCTATGAACAGTACATGTGTACTTGCTATGAACAGTACACATGTGTACTTGCTATGAACAGTACATGTGTACTTGCTATGAACAGTACACGTGTGTACTTGCTATGAACAGTACACGTGTACTTGCTATGAACAGTACATGTGTGTACTTGCTATGAACAGTACATGTGTACTTGCTATGAACAGTACATGTGTACTTGCTATGAACAGTACATGTGTACTTGCTATGAACAGTACATGTGTACTTGCTATGAACAGTACATGTGTACTTGCTATGAACAGTACATGTGTACTTGCTATGAACAGTACATGTGTGTACTTGCTATGAACAGTACATGTGTACTTGCTATGAACAGTACATGTGTACTTGCTATGAACAGTACATGTGTGTACTTGCTATGAACAGTACATGTGTGTACTTGCTATGAACAGTACATGTGTACTTGCTATGAACAGTACATGTGTACTTGCTATGAACAGTACATGTGTACTTGCTATGAACAGTACATGTGTGTACTTGCTATGAACAGTACATGTGTGTACTTGCTATGAACAGTACACGTGTGTACTTGCTATGAACAGTACACGTGTGTACTTGCTATGAACAGTACATGTGTGTACTTGCTATGAACAGTACACATGTGTACTTGCTATGAACAGTACACGTGTGTACTTGCTATGAACAGTACATGTGTGTACTTGCTATGAACAGTACACATGTGTACTTGCTATGAACAGTACACATGTGTACTTGCTATGAACAGTACACATGTGTACTTGCTATGAACAGTACACGTGTGTACTTGCTATGAACAGTACACATGTGTACTTGCTATGAACAGTACACATGTGTACTTGCTATGAACAGTACATGTGTACTTGCTATGAACAGTACACGTGTGTACTTGCTATGAACAGTACATGTGTACTTGCTATGAACAGTACACATGTGTACTTGCTATGAACAGTACACATGTGTACTTGCTATGAACAGTACATGTGTACTTGCTATGAACAGTACATGTGTACTTGCTATGAACAGTACACGTGTGTACTTGCTATGAACAGTACATGTGTACTTGCTATGAACAGTACATGTGTGTACTTGCTATGAACAGTACATGTGTACTTGCTATGAACAGTACATGTGTACTTGCTATGAACAGTACATGTGTACTTGCTATGAACAGTACATGTGTGTACTTGCTATGAACAGTACATGTGTGTACTTGCTATGAACAGTACATGTGTACTTGCTATGAACAGTACATGTGTACTTGCTATGAACAGTACATGTGTACTTGCTATGAACAGTACACATGTGTACTTGCTATGAACAGTACATGTGTACTTGCTATGAACAGTACATGTGTACTTGCTATGAACAGTACATGTGTACTTGCTATGAACAGTACATGTGTGTACTTGCTATGAACAGTACATGTGTACTTGCTATGAACAGTACATGTGTACTTGCTATGAACAGTACATGTGTACTTGCTATGAACAGTACACGTGTGTACTTGCTATGAACAGTACACGTGTGTACTTGCTATGAACAGTACACATGTGTACTTGCTATGAACAGTACATGTGTGTACTTGCTATGAACAGTACATGTGTGTACTTGCTATGAACAGTACACATGTGTACTTGCTATGAACAGTACACGTGTGTACTTGCTATGAACAGTACGTGTGTACTTGCTATGAACAGTACACATGTGTACTTGCTATGAACAGTACATGTGTACTTGCTATGAACAGTACATGTGTACTTGCTATGAACAGTACATGTGTGTACTTGCTATGAACAGTACACGTGTGTACTTGCTATGAACAGTACACGTGTGTACTTGCTATGAACAGTACACGTGTGTACTTGCTATGAACAGTACGTGTGTACTTGCTATGAACAGTACACGTGTGTACTTGCTATGAACAGTACACGTGTGTACTTGCTATGAACAGTACACGTGTGTACTTGCTATGAACAGTACACGTGTGTACTTGCTATGAACAGTACACGTGTGTACTTGCTATGAACAGTACACGTGTGTACTTGCTATGAACAGTACACGTGTGTACTTGCTATGAACAGTACACGTGTGTACTTGCTATGAACAGTACACGTGTGTACTTGCTATGAACAGTACACGTGTGTACTTGCTATGAACAGTACACGTGTGTACTTGCTATGAACAGTACATGTGTACTTGCTATGAACAGTACACGTGTACTTGCTATGAACAGTACACGTGTGTACTTGCTATGAACAGTACACGTGTGTACTTGCTATGAACAGTACACGTGTGTACTTGCTATGAACAGTACATGTGTACTTGCTATGAACAGTACACATGTGTACTTGCTATGAACAGTACACGTGTGTACTTGCTATGAACAGTACACGTGTGTACTTGCTATGAACAGTACATGTGTACTTGCTATGAACAGTACATGTGTACTTGCTATGAACAGTACATGTGTGTACTTGCTATGAACAGTACATGTGTACTTGCTATGAACAGTACATGTGTACTTGCTATGAACAGTACATGTGTACTTGCTATGAACAGTACATGTGTGTACTTGCTATGAACAGTACATGTGTACTTGCTATGAACAGTACACGTGTGTACTTGCTATGAACAGTACACGTGTGTACTTGCTATGAACAGTACACGTGTGTACTTGCTATGAACAGTACGTGTGTACTTGCTATGAACAGTACGTGTGTACTTGCTATGAACAGTACATGTGTACTTGCTATGAACAGTACATGTGTACTTGCTATGAACAGTACGTGTGTACTTGCTATGAACAGTACATGTGTACTTGCTATGAACAGTACACGTGTGTACTTGCTATGAACGGAGTGGTTCTGCCGGTACCTTCACGGTCGGGTACGTTCTCCGGTTCTTCTCGCTGGAGGCCCCTGGGAGCCCCCCGTGGGACGGGCCCTCGCACTCATAACGGAAGCGGAAGCCCCTCTGCGGACAAACACAGTATTACTCTTACTTTACAAGTACTTATTTTCCCTGAGGGTCTCAGCAGAAGACTAAGAACGCGTCTTCCTGTTCTCGGCTCCGCGCCACACTGAATAAGATGTGTGGTCTGTTATGAATTGTATTTGTTCCTCCACAGGTTACGTAAAGCTGCTTCTTCTGTTGGCTCATTTGCATACAGGGTCACATGACTTCTCTGCAGAAACTCCCTGACTTCCTGTTTGTGCTCTGATGTCACATGACGCTGAGCGAGCGTTGGGAAAACCCTGGATGACAGGAAGTGATGGGGGAACCCCTGAGAGTTTCCTGCTTCTGGTTCCTGAAGCAACGACAGCAGTGCTGGTCCCCAATTATGTATTTATATATTTACAATGCATTATACTACTTCTATCACTGTATATTAATACTAGATAACTACATATTATTGTGCTTTAATGTCATAAAACTAAGGGTGAGATCCTTTATCTCTTAAATGAACTTCATTGTGTTGTATTTGTACGTGTATTAAATACACTGGACATTTATTTCATATTTCTATGTATATTGTGCTCATTCATACCCATGTACTGATAGAAAATATACTATCTAGTTGTTATATACATATAAATATTGGATTGTTGATCCCTGTAGGAAACCAACTGATCCTCTACGTCGTCCTTTAAAGTCCAGAAAGGTTTCCTTTAAATGTCCAAGCTTTCAGTTTGCGTTCTGTTTTTGCCGTTAGAAACGAGAAGCTAGACGCCGAGGTTTACTGTCATTTGTCAGGTTTACTGTCATTTGTCAGGTTTACTGTCATTTGTCAGGTTTACTGTCATTTGTCAGGTTTACTGTCATTTGTCAGGTTTACTGTCATTTGTCAGGTTTACTGTTTACGGTCATTTGTCAGGTTTACTGTCATTTGTCAGGTTTACTGTCATTTGTCAGGTTTACTGTCATTTGTCAGGTTTACTGTCATTTGTCAGGTTTACTGTCATTTGTCAGGTTTACTGTCATTTGTCAGGTTTACTGTCATTTGTCAGGTTTACTGTCATTTGTCAGGTTTACTGTTTATGGTCATTTGTCAGGTTTACTGTCATTTGTCAGGTTTACTGTCATTTGTCAGGTTTACTGTCATTTGTCAGGTTTACTGTCATTTGTCAGGTTTACTGTTTACGGTCATTTGTCAGGTTTACTGTCATTTGTCAGGTTTACTGTCATTTGTCAGGTTTACTGTCATTTGTCAGGTTTACTGTCATTTGTCAGGTTTACTGTCATTTGTCAGGTTTACTGTTTATGGTCATTTGTCAGGTTTACTGTCATTTGTCAGGTTTACTGTCATTTGTCAGGTTTACTGTCATTTGTCAGGTTTACTGTCATTTGTCAGGTTTACGGTCATTTGTCAGGTTTACGGTCATTTGTCAGGTTTACGGTCATTTGTCAGGTTTACGGTCATTTGTCAGGTTTACGGTCATTTGTCAGGTTTACGGTCATTTGTCAGGTTTACGGTCATTTGTCAGGTTTACTGTCATTTGTCAGGTTTACGGTCATTTGTCAGGTTTACTGTCATTGACTCAGACAGGAAGTGACACGATGATCTCACCTGTTTGGGCTCCTCGATGATTTGAATGTAAGGACCGTGAGCTGGAACACAAACACAAGTTCAGTTAATGATCTCGAGGTAAACGTGGACGAGGGTGTTTTCCACAAACGTCTCCAGGAATGAATAAGAGGAACATCGATGACACGGTTCCAGGTGTCGGGGAACCCCCGCGCTGCGCGTCGGGCCTCAATCCCTTGAACAGTTCATTACTGACGATACAGTACTGCCTTATTGCTTAAACATAGCTCTATGTGTTGGGAGTATATGTCCGAAGTTTCGCTTTGATTGAGTGAAGTTAAGTATTTTTTATTATTATTTTAGTTCAGGATTTTCGAGCGATCGCGTCTAACTCGGCCAACACTGAAAGTTCCCACTCCCTGCCTGGTCCCTGAACGGTCCTTGCTTCACTAGCGTGTGCTGCAGGCTGAGAGGAAGGAGTCCAAACAAGGCTGATGAATCTTATTTCAGACATGAGTCCATGAGTATTTGTTTTGCAGACAGAAATGTCCGTGCTGAGCGTATCTTGGCTTCTCAGTGGATTTCTATGGTAATCCTGTGTAGCTTCCTGCTTTCAACATGAAATGTCATATTTTCAAAACTCTGGGTGCTTTCCCAAGTCACCCTCGAGTCCCTGTGAGTCATCCTTATGGTTTATGTTCATATTTATTATGGAATAGTGTCATAAACATGAACAATTGAATGGTATTGACTTAAGGCCAGGATGAGCCGTGTGACACCAGAGCCCCTCTGGACCGGCTGGGAGGCCGGTGAAGGGTCAGAGGTCAAACACTACATGGACTGATCGTTCAAACAGAAGGAAAACACATGAAATACTGCTGACTGTGCTATAATGATGCAGGCGTGTCCTCTGAGGAGGAGCACCTGTCTGCGTACCGGTCTCGGGGATGTAGGGCTCGGTCTTTATGTCCACTGGAGGAATGTAGTCGTACGGCATCAAGTTCATCTGCAGCTGAAGAACAGAAACACGCTTCAGCCTCTAAAACATTTATATTATACATTATTATTTATATTAGTCGACCCTTCGGTTCATGCTAACAGACAGACAGACAGTTATGGATTTGTTTTCACGATGTTGGTCACCGGTCCTCTCTGTGTGATGAGCGTCCATCTGAAGTCTCTCCACTCACAGCGCCTCAAACTTCACAAATACATCATTTAAATCCTGAGGTGTGTTCAGGGTCACTAGAAGTGTGGAAACTTTGAGTTTCATCAACACTTTTGTTCTGCTTTGAATCTTCAGAGAAGTTTTTACAAAAGACATTTGAGTCTCAGAGTACTACACTTTTAATGTACTTGTACTTTGAGTATTTACATTTCCTGCTACTTTATACTTGATGATCTGACGATTTAAATAATGATAATAATAATAATAATAATAATAATAATAATAATACTAAAGCTAAAACCAGCGTGTTAAAACCAAAATAAAAAACAAGCTGTAAACATGAAAATAAGCATGAATAAAGTTTCTATTATATAATATTATAAATATATATTACTTAAATATATGATATAAATATATATAAAGTAAATATATATTTAAACATATCTATCTCATGTATGTTTACTACATTATATATTGATATGATATAAATATATTATATAGATATATAAATATATAATAAATAGAGAGACTCACGTCGTTGTCGTAGACGTTGAACTGAGCTTCACTCATCCTGCAGAACAAACACAGTTAGAGGCTTTTAATGTGAAAGGGTTGAAACAGGAAGCACTAGAGCCCCTCGTCTGCAGAAAAACAAACAAACTGACTGAACGAGTGAAGAATTGAATCTGCTGCAGTTTAACATGAAGCTCTCTGTCTCTCTCCCTCTCTCTCTCTCTCTCTCTCTCTCTCTCTCTCTCTCTCCCCCCCCTCTCTCTCTCTCTCTCTCTCTCTCTCTCTCTCTCTCTTTTCTCTCTCTCTCTCTCTCTCTCTCTCATCACTTCCTGGAAGTGGCCGTTGAGGAAAACCCCCAGAATTCCAGCTCTGAGGGGGCGTGGCTTCTGGTGATGATGTCACTGCTGCTGTTTACAATGAACCAGAAGAGGATTCATAACTTCACCTCCATGTGACTCAGTTATGAATAATAACCTTATATTATTATTATTATTATTATTATATCTCTGCTTCGTCTCCTTGCTTCCTCTCTGCTTCGTCTCCTTGCTTCCTCTCTGCTTCCTCTCTGCTTCGTCTCCTTGCTTCCTCTCTGCTTCGTCTCCTTGCTTCCTCTCTGCTTCCTCTCTGCTTCGTCTCCTTGCTTCCTCTCTGCTTCGTCTCCTTGTTTCCTCTCTGCTTCGTCTCCTTGCTTCCTCTCTGCTTCCTCTCTGCTTCGTCTCCTTGCTTCCTCTCTGCTTCGTCTCCTTGCTTCCTCTCTGCTTCGTCTCCTTGCTTCCTCTCTGCTTCGTCTCTCTGGAGGTTTTGGGTTTGAGGCCCTCCCCCCGGGGGACAGCAGCCAATCAGCACGCAGCCCAGAGGCCTCATTACCATAAACCCACAGCAGGTATATTGAGGGAGAAACCCGGAGGGGAAGTTTGTGTTTTCCTGCGTGACCTCTGACCTCTTTATGATTCTCTGAAACGGCTCCGCCTCCAGAGAGAGTTCTCCACGCGGAGAACCGTCATGTTGTGTGTGTGTGTATGTGTGTGTGTATGTATATATATATATATATATATATATATATATACATACATACACACATATACACTTCCTTACAATGATGTATATGTACATATATATGTGTGTACCAGTGGTGGCCGTCAGGGCCTGTAAGCTATTTTATAATTTAATTGTTGTTCATAAATACACTACATGTATTATAATGATGTTCTCAAGTCACAGCTCCTGTCTTCCTCTGTTGCTCTGCTTCCAGCTGCAGCGCCTGAAGCTTTTTTAAGGAGCGCTCTCATCCAATCAGATTTCACCTCTGTGTCTCTATGGAAGCAGAGCGCTTCTAGCTGGTCTTCTAGATTAAAGTACATGAGACGTTATCGTGATGTCATAGTCTTCAACCAATCAGATCTCTAGTTTGACATGCTAGCCTGCTAGCGTGCTGGACGTGTGATTGGTCAGTGGGCCAGCGTGACTTTTGTCTAACGGAAAACTAAAGCTAGTAAGGACAGTTCAGGTTGTTGAAACATATGTTAGAGAAGTAATTACATTTTTTGTGTTGACATTTTAGCGCCGCTAGCTAGGCTACCTCACGCCGCTAGCTAGGCTACCTCGCGCCGCTAGCCAGGCTCAAGACGTGACTTCTGTTCACTGAAATACTTTTCAACACAGTTTAAACAAAATATCTGACGTGTTTGTCAGAGAAACTCACCTGAGAGCTCCCGCCATGACTCAGCACACTGAAGGGGGATGGAGGTGATGATGATGACGGTGGTGATGACAGCGGTGATGAAGAATCAGCTGCCTGCAGACGCAAATCAGGAGTTAATCACCGCTGTGTGTGTGTGTGTGTGTGTGTGTGTGTGTGTGTGTGTGTGTGTGTGTGTGTGTGTGATGAAGTCATATCTAAACACATCAGTGGGAATTTCCACTCGTCCTCCTCTGTGATTATTTGGGGACAATCCTCGATTTCCAGAACGAACAAACAACAAACAACTGCTTCTGTTAAAGGAACTCCAGATGGGGACATGTTATCCTAGCTTAGCACAAAGACTGGAAGCAGGGGGACATGTTATCCTAGCTTAGCACAAAGACTGGAAGCAGGGGGACATGTTACCCTAGCTTAGCACAAAGACTGGAAGCAGGGGGACATGTTATCCTAGCTTAGCACAAGACTGGAAGCAGGGGGACATGCTACCCTAGCTTAGCACAAAGACTGGAAGCAGGGGGACATGTTATCCTAGCTTAGCACAAAGACTGGAAGCAGGGGGACATGCTACCCTAGCTTAGCACAAAGACTGGAAGCAGGGGGACATGTTAGCCTAGCTTAGCACAAAGACTGGAAGCAGGGGGACATGTTAGCCTAGCTTAGCACAAAGACTGGAAGCAGTTTCACAGGAACATTTGCAAAGTTCCCCACTGCCGGACTAACAAAGGAATATTTAATCTAATCTAATAAAAGTAAAGCCGATTTAAAAATGGACTAACACTAAAAACACACACATGTATGCTTTACATCTGATGTGAGTCATTTTTACTGTAATGATCTCCTTGGAGCAGAGGCTGCTTTACATGCCCTGCTTTATCAACATGTATGAACACTGGACAGAGGAAGCTGTGCTGCTCCTCTCAGTCTGTCTGACCTCCACCTCCAGGTCCAGCTCCATCCATTCACATCATCTCATCAGTATCTGGCTCTCTGATGACCACGACGTCACGTTGGTGGCTAATCACTACGTGTTTGATTCATTCTACTTTGAGTAAATAAAAACCTTCATCCAGATCCTCCGGTGTTCCGGTTTATCGTTAAGAGTGACTGAACTGAAGCAGACCGGAGGTTACGGCATGTTTCACTGTACCAGATTGTAGCTTCAGATAATTCACATCTAGTCTAACATCCAGAGAACATCTGGACTAAAGACACAGAACATGAGAACATTGATTCTCCTCAAACGAAACATGACATATTATGAACATTAAGCATTATGAACATTAAGCATTATGAACATTAAACATCATGAACATTAAACATCATGAACATTAAGCATTATGAACATTAAACATCATGAACATTAAACATTATGAACATTAAGCATTATGAACATTAAACATCATGAACATTAAACATTATGAACATTAAGCATTATGAACATTAAGCATTATGAACATTAAGCATTATGAACATTAAACATTATGAACATTAAACATTATGAACATTAAACATCATGAACATTAAACATTATGAACATTAAGCATTATGAACATTAAACATCATGAACATTAAACATTATGAACATTAAGCATTATGAACATTAAGCATTATGAACATTAAACATCATGAACATTAAGCATTATGAACATTAAGCATTATGAACATTAAACATTATGAACATTAAACATTATGAACATTAAGCATTATGAACATTAAACATTATGAACATTAAGCATTATGAACATTAAGCATTATGAACATTAAACATTATGAACATTAAGCATTATGAACATTAAGCATTATGAACATTAAACATTATGAACATTAAACATTATGAACATTAAGCATTATGAACATTAAACATTATGAACATTAAGCATTATGAACATTAAGCATTATGAACATTAAACATTATGAACATTAAGCATTATGAACATTAAGCATTATGAACATTAAGCATTATGAACATTAAGCATTATGAACATTAAACATCATGAACATTAAGCATTATGAACATTAAGCATTATGAACATTAAACATCATGAACATTAAGCATTATGAAACATTAAACATAATCCAGTACTTTTCCTCTTTAATTAACCAAACTCTCTCTCCTCAGTTCTGTTGCGCAATAAACAATAACCACCACAAAAAGTCATTTATTTATGGTGTTTATTGTGTATTGCGCAACAGAACTATATATATATATATATATATATATATATATATATATATATATATAGAGAGATAGATAGATGATATATATATATATATATATATATATATATATATATATATATATATATATATATATCTATATATATATATATATATATATATATATATATATATATATCTATATATCTATAGATATATATATATATAAAGGTCGGGTTGATCTTTTCTTTCTGAGTGCAGCTGTTTCGTCATAATAAACACGAGTAAAGAGTAAAGCAGAATAAAGAGCCAATAAACAGCTGATCAATAAACTTTAGATCAATATTTTAACATCGAGACTAAACTTCTTCTTTTTGCGTTATGGTCGTTTAACTCGGAAAGAGTTGATGCGATGTTTCCGTCTGACGTCCGTGAGTCTGCATCGGGTATGCTCGGGTATGCTCGGTTATGGATCAGTTATGGATCAGTTATGATCGGTTATGATCGGTTATCGCAGCGGCAGAGTGAAGGTGAGTTTACCTGCAGCAGCTCGCGGTCCGCTGGCTGAAGACGGTGAACTCCGACAGGAGGAAAAGTCACAACAGCACACCTGAGGTCACTTCCGGCTGCGGCTTTTCAAAATACTGTTACATCTATTCATGCTACTTAAAAAAAATGTTTTAGTCTCATATTTGGAGTTTTTATTACTGTTGCCTATTGTACTTTTACAATAAAAAATACTTCAATGAAATATGTGGCAGTAAATTAAAAGTATATATTTTTTAATTGAGCATATTTTATTTAAATGTCACAAAGCAGCTTATTGACCCAAAGGAAGTATTTATACACCAAGTATTAATAAATATACAGTATTATTGTGCAGGCGTCTGCTCGGAATTTAGTTTGAACTTATTACACATAAACATTTTTATTTTGTTTTTTAAAGTTATTATTCATGTACTTATATTATGTTATATATTTTTTAAATTTTGATTAATTTCAAGATTTAGTGTCTTTATTTTAATCTTTTAAATGTTAACTTCTAACCTTATAATGCAGCTTTGATTAATTAGTACAATTTATTTGGACAGGATGCAAAAAGAAAAAAAGAAAACAAAGAAAGATTTTGGCGACATTTAAGTAAATATTATGGACGATTATTATTCTGTCTAATGTTTTGTTCTGTAGTCTTGCTCAGTAAATAAGCGCTTTTATTTTGTAAGGCAGCCCTCTCAACCGGAAGCTCAGTCAGAGCGGAAAGCCCCGGAGCTCGAGGGGAATTCCGGGGCCACGTGGCAAATTCAGCGCGCTGATTGGTGGACGCGTGACAGGGCCACGCCCACCTTTACGCAACCATTACTTATCCATTATTGTTATGAATAGTTTACTACAATAAATTATGAATATAATTAGAAGATAAAATAAAAAGAACATACTGATATTTATACATTTAATATTGTGAATTATTTATGAATGACCACA
Organism: Myoxocephalus aenaeus; assembly: GCA_038501785.1. NCBI lineage: Eukaryota > Metazoa > Chordata > Actinopteri > Perciformes > Cottidae > Myoxocephalus > Myoxocephalus aenaeus. The sequence goes on from JBAMJR010000215.1 coordinate 248,797, forward strand.
CAATAATATGCATGTTTAAAACGGGTGAAATTGTTTAATAAAAGTTATTTAAATCATTTTTAATAAAAGGACAGTATGGAAGCTCAGTGACGTCAAGAAAATAGTTAAAGGATGAAATGTTGCTGAGCATGAAAACAGAAATACCCATGATTAGTCATGATTATGAAATACGTGAAAAAGTATACTTTATTAATTTGAATACTTAATACGGTAACAAAGATTAAAGATTATTAATAAACATATTCACTTACTTTTACTTCAGCAGTTCTGTGTGTGTATGTATATATATATATACACACACACACACACACACACATCAAAAACAAAACTTTCAGTTGATAATAAATGAAAACACTTCAACATGTGATTTATTTTTTTAACTTTATTTTTGCTGTAACATTTGAACAGACCCAAAACTCCGTTACCCAGAATCCAAAGCGTTTTTCTCTCAGAGCCGACGGAGACAAAATATCACTCTGTCGTGTAAACAACAACAACAACAACTCCACAGGGACATCAGATGAGAATATAAAATAGTATATAAAGTATAAAGTAAAGCTTTAAAATAAAATATATATTTCTAATGTAACAGCTGGACATTCGTCACTACGGTTACGATTCTCTTTAAGTTAACAATCTAATTTATGACCTGAAGCATTCACCTGGATAATAACCGATGATGACGATGATAAACAATCGCTGTGTCCACAAACGAGACGAAGAGGACGTGAAATAATCACCTTTCACTTCCTGAAGCAACAGATTCTGTTTCTCTCTTTGAACTTTGATTATGAAGCGTCTTCATTTATGAACATGAAACAGAAGACAACGGATCACAAGTTAAACCCTTTAATAACGAGACCCTTTAATAACGAGACCCTTTAACCTTTAATAACGAGACCCTTTAATTAATGAGACCTTTTAATAACGACCCTTTAATTAACGCAGTGGTTCTCAAACTGTGGGGCGCGACCCTCTAGTGGGGCGCAGAGGTATTACAGGTGGAGCGCAGGGGGCGATGCAGATTCTTAAAAACAAAAATAATCCTTTATTAATCCCTCAGTGTGGAAGTTATTCTCTTTATTTCCCATCCTTAGTGATGAAGGAGCAGTGAGCTGCTGTGAAGCTCTGGGCTTCATGTCTTATCAAGGACACTTCAACATGAAACTATGGAACAGGATGAACGCTACCTTGTGGCTTCAGGACGAACTCTCTCCATGAACATGATAACTTTACATAGTACAAAGTACACGGACATAAACCTCATTAATAAATACATGACATGCTGTACTTCATGTAGATGTTTAGTTACGTTAACAGGTTACGCTGCTCATGCACGACTCAATGATTCTTGGTGTTTTGCTAAAAGCCTCCGTGAGATCTCTGTGAGGTCTTTTCTGCTGTTGTCTCTCAAACAGAAAACAGATCTCAGCTCAACATTGAGCATTAATTGAGAGCCGTATCAAATCTACAACCTGTTTCTAAAGATGTGTAGAGGAAAGCAGCTCACTGCTCATAATGCTGACACAACCTGATGCTCATCTCACTACTTCTGCTGCACAGGCTGAACCTTATTGTTATTATCTTTAAATATATTCAGTGTAAAACTGGTTATTTCAGCCACAATATGTAATCTTTTTGCCAAATATTAGTTATGTTTTGCACAGATAGAACTTTATTTGCATTGTTCTAACAAAGTGATTGACATGTTATTAGTTTCTCTCTGATGGAGCGATCTGGTTTACTAGAAAGGGATTTACATTTTCTTTATTCTATTATTTGAAAAAGCACGGATGGAGGAGTCACAACAAGTTGGACCCTTTTGTTACCATGTTGGTGGGGCGGTGGGGCGCGAACATTGTTCTTCCTCCAAAGTGGAGCGTGACAGAAACAGTTTGAGAACCACTGGGCTAACGAGACCCTTTAATAACGAGACCCTTGAGTAATAAACGTGACCTTTGCGTGACCCTGAAGTCCTGAGGACGTAAACCGCACCAAACGAAGAGACGAGGAACATGAAGACTCACTTTGTGGCCAGAAGTATGTGGACGCCTTTCAACCGATTTATTCAAGATGAATCAATGAAGGAGGAACCGGATCAATGATCAGCTGATCGATGACATCAGCGTCTAAGGCTTTTATACGTTGAGATATGTCGGATATTCATTTAGGAGGAAGCACTTAAACAACACGGATAAAGCTGAGGAACCAGAAGAAGAAGAAGAAGAAGGTAAACAGACAAGATGATGAAGAAGGGAGAACACAATGAGAAACACAGATTCATTCAGAAAACTGTAAACGCTGAACTCTGTGTTGAAGAAATCCTCCAGAGGGGAAGAGGACAGAGACAGAGAGAGAGGCAAAGAGAGAGAGGGACAGACAGACAGGAAGAGACAGACAGGAAGAGACAGACAGGAAGAGACAGACAGGAAGAGACAGACAGGAAGCGACAGACAGGAAGAGACAGACAGCTCTATGTGAAGGTGAGCCCGGCCTCGTTGTACACCTGGAAGACCTTCTCGATGGCGTTGACGTACGCCGCCGTCCGAAGGTCCAGACCTAGATTATACTTGTTGGCTGTTCGCATGATTTGCTGCATGAGAGGGAGGAGGAGACAAGGAGGGAGGAGACAAGGAGACGAGGAGGGAGGAGACGAGGAGACGAGGAGGGAGGAGACGAGGAGGGAGGAGACAAGGAGACGAGGGAGGAGATTAAATACGACTCCAAATGTGAAAAACAGTAACACAACCAGCATTTCACTCACACAACCTCCGTAACCCTCTGGGGGAAAGGCGTCATCAGTAAATCCTGAGGTCCTAGCTTCACTGACCAATCACAGCGCACGTTAGTGGTCACGTGGGCCCTGTGACCAATCACACGTCCAGACCCTCGAGAAGCTGTTAGAAGCTAACCGTCTAGAAGCTAACCAGGCTACTCTTCCATAGAGAAAGAGAGGTGAAATGTGATTGGATAAGATGCTGTTAAGCAGCTCCCAAGCCGAGTCATACAGAGGCCTGAAGCAGAGCAACAGAGGAAGACAGGAGCTGTGCAACGAGAAAACAAGCTGATGGGGAAACATAATTATAACACATGGAGTGTATTTGTGAAAAACTATTACATTATAAAATAGATATAACTTTGTGATTCTGTTTAGGCCAGCAGAGAAGGCTTAGCAGGCCCTGACGGCCACCACTGGTGTGTGTGTGTGTGTGTGTGTGTGTGTGTGTGTGTGTGTGTGTGTTACCCTGGCAGAGCGCTCCATGGTGAAGGCGAGTCCTGAGTGGACGATGTCCTTCTCAGACGCTCCCTGAAACCAAAACACACGTTAAAAACACCACAGACGGAAACGTGGTGGTAGTAGTAGTAGTAGTAGTAGTAGTAGTGGTAGTAGTAGTGGTAGTAGTAGTGGTAGTAGTAGTAGTAGTGGTAGTAGTAGTAGTAGTAGTAGTGGTAGTAGTAGTAGTAGTAGTAGTAGTAGTAGTAGTAGTAGTATGCCAGTACTCACAGCGACTCTGGCCTGGAACTCGGAGGTGGGGACGATGGGGATGGCACCGCCATGTTTACCAAACTTCCTCTCTAGACTCTCCTGAACAGACACTGAGAGAGAGAGAGAGAGAGAGAGAGAGAGAGAGGGGAGGAAGATGAGGGGGAGGAAGATGAGGAGGAGGAAGATGAGGGGGCAGGAAGGTGAAGGGGCAGGAAGGTGAAGGGGCAGGAAGGTGAAGGGGCAGGAAGGTGAAGGGGCAGGAAGGCTAACAAAGTTCCAGCGTCCTCTCTGTGTTGACCAATAGAGTGATTGATCAATAGAGCAATCACTAGAGTGACCGCTAGATCAATAGAGTGATCAATAGAGCGATCAACAGAGTGATCACTAGAGTGATCTATCGATCGATAGATCACTAGAGCGATCGATAGAGCAATAGCGCGATCGCTAGAGCAATAGCGCGATCGATAGAGCAATAGCGCGATCGATAGAGCGATAGAGCGATCGATAGAGCGATCGATAGAGCGATCGATAGAGCGATCGATAGAGCGATCAATACAGCGATCGCTAGAGCGATCAATACAGTGATCGCTAGAGCGATCCATAGAGCGATCAATAGATCACTAGAGCGATCAATAGAGCGATCCATAGATCAATAGAGTGATCAATACAGTGATCACTAGAGCGATCAATAGAGCGATCAATAGAGTGATCAATAGAGCGATCAATAGAGCGATCAATAGAGCGATCAATAGATCACTAGAGCGATCAATAGAGTGATCAATACAGTGATCACTAGAGCGATCGATAAAGTGATCAATAGAGTGATCACTAGAGCGATCGATAAAGTGATCAATAGAGTGATCACTAGAGCGATCGATACAGTGATCACTAGAGCGATCAATACAGTGATCAATAGAGCGATCCATACAGCGATCAATAGAGCGATCGCTAGAGCGATCCATAGATCAATAGAGCGATCAATAGAGCGATCAGTAGATCACTCACTCAGCAGGTGGTAGTTCGAGTCCCGCTCGTACTTGAAGGTGAGTCGACCGTAACTGACGTGGTTCAGATTCTTCAACCACTCGAAGTACGACACCGTCACACCTCCAGCATTCAGGTACATGTCCTAGAGCAGAGGAGACAAGGAGACAGGAGAGGAAACAAGGAAACAGAGAGGGGAGAAGAACCAGAGGGAACAAGGAGAGAGGAAACCGGTAGAGGAATGAGAAGAGGAAACAAAGAAAGGGAATAAGGAGAGGAGACATGAAGGAGAGAAACCTAGGTGAGTAAACAGAATATAAGAAGTGCATTCCACCTTAAGAAGTGCATTCCACCTTAACAGAAGGAGAACTCCCCCTAACGCTGCGTTCACACCAAAAGCGTTGGGAATTAATTAAGCGAGTGGAGATATAGATAGATATATATATATATATATATATATATATATATATATATATATATATATATATATATATATATATATATATATATATATATATAGATATATATAGTTGAGCGGGTAAACTCACTAGCGTGAGTAAACTCACGCTAGTGAGTTTACTCACGCTAGTGAGTTTACTCACGCTAGTGAACGCACGCCTCACGCTAGTGAACGCACGCCTCACGCTAGTGAGTAAACTCGCGCTAGTGAGTAAACTCACGCTAGTGAACCCATGCTAGTGAACGCACGCCTCACGCTAGTGAGTAAACTCACGCTAGTGAGTAAACTCACGCTAGTGAACCCATGCTAGTGAACGCACGCCTCACGCTAGTGAGTAAACTCGCGCTAGTGAACCCATGCTAGTGAACGCACGCCTCACGCTAGTGAGTAAACTCACGCTAGTGAACCCATGCTAGTGAACGCACGCCTCACGCTAGTGAGTAAACTCGCGCTAGTGAGTAAACTCACGCTAGTGAGTTTACTCACGCTAGTGAACGCACGCCTCACGCTAGTGAACGCACGCCTCACGCTAGTGAGTAAACTCGCGCTAGTGAGTAAACTCACGCTAGTGAACCCATGCTAGTGAACGCACGCCTCACGCTAGTGAGTAAACTCACGCTAGTGAGTAAACTCACGCTAGTGAACCCATGCTAGTGAACGCACGCCTCACGCTAGTGAGTAAACTCGCGCTAGTGAACCCATGCTAGTGAACGCACGCCTCACGCTAGTGAGTAAACTCACGCTAGTGAACCCATGCTAGTGAACGCACGCCTCACGCTAGTGAGTAAACTCGCGCTAGTGAGTAAACTCACGCTAGTGAGTAAACTCACGCTAGTGAACCCATGCTAGTGAACGCACGCCTCACGCTAGTGAGCGCACGCCTCACGCGCTGTCGCTGTGAGGCGGCAGAAGAACTAGTCCACTGACCGGGATCACCATGATGTTTCTCTCCAGGAAGATGCGGTCGGCTTCAGGCGTCGTCGGACCGTTCGCTCCCTCAGCGATGATCTGAGGACCACAGACACCAGGTCAGTTTACTGAGGCATGATGGGTAAACAGGACCACAGACACCAGGTCAGTTTACTGAGGCATGATGGGTAAACAGGACCACAGACACCAGGTCAGTTTACTGAGGCATGATGGGTAAACAGAACCACAGACACCAGGTCAGTTTACTGAGGCATGATGGGTAAACAGTCAAAAACAGCAAAATAAAGACTTTTCACATTTTTCCTTTATAATCAGACAGAGAGGGCAGCAGGTGATCAGGTGTGGACCAGGTGATCAGGTATTGATCAGGTATGGACCAGGTGATCAGGTATTGATCAGGTATGGACCAGGTGATCAGGTATTGATCAGGTATTGATCGTCACCTTGGCCTTGATCTTGTGAGCGTTGCTCTTGGTCAGCTGCTTCTCGCTGGCCGCTGGGATCAGGATGTCGCAGTCGGCCTCCAGGATGCTTCCCTCATACGGCGTCGAGTTGGGGAACCCAACGATGGTCCCGTGTTCCTGGAGGAGGGTTGAGAAAGGGATTGATTGATTGATTGAGTGAGTGAGTACAGTGTTACAGACACATCATCATTTCATCCTACAACTCAACTTGTCTGTGTGAGACTTCACTGTAGTAACATCAATAGTCCAGCAGGTGGCGAACTGGTCCTTTGGTTTTACTACTGCATGTGTGTTACTGCTTCACCAGTACTGACCAGTTTGTAGTCCTGTGTGTTACTGCTTCACCAGTACTGACCAGTTTGTAGTCCTGTGTGTTACTGCTTCACCAGTACTGACCAGTTTGTAGTCCTGTGTGTTACTGCTTCACCAGTACTGACCAGTTTGTAGTCCTGTGTGTTACTGCTTCACCAGTACTGACCAGTTTGTAGTCCTGTGTGTTACTGCTTCACCAGTACTGACCAGTTTGTAGTCCTCCAGCTCTTTGGGGTTGATGCCGTTGGGGTTCCAGATGCTTCCGTCCATTTCTCCAATCCCGACGCACTTGGCCCCTGAACGATGAAGGTAGCGCATGGTGTGAAGACCCACGTTACCGAAACCCTGCAGACACAACAGAGGGCACAGTAAACCCGTCACAATAAACCCTGCAGACACAACAGAGGGCCAGTAAACCTGTGATATTCCACCCTAATAGTATACACCTACGTGTATATATATATATATATATATATATATATTATATTATGTATAATACATATATATAATATAAACAGCTGATCGAGACTATGACTCAGACGGCACTGAAGGCACAGGTAGAAAATCCACGGCCCGCCACTGTATCATACATGTATAATATGTATGATACATGTCATACATAACATGTATGATACATGTGGGTATTAATTGACAGGACAGACGGAGAGGCTCCACCTGGATGACGAAGGTCTTGTCCTGGAAGCCGGGGCACATGCCCACCAGGCTCATGTAGGCCGCCTCGTTGATGAAGTTCTCGATGCCGTGGAAAACCCCTCGGCCGGTGGCGGAGATGCGGCCGTGGATCCCGCCCTGGCTGATGGGCTTCCCGGTGACGCAGGCGTGAGCGTTGATGTCCTGAAGAGAGGCAGAGGGGGAATGAAAACACCACAGGAGGCTTTCTGTAGGAGGCGGAGCGCGTTGGGAACGCTGCCTGCAGCCTGCAGAGAGGGAATGAAAACACCACAGGAGGCTTTCTGTAGGCTTCTAAAGGAGGCGGAGCCTGCACTGGGTCCCACTGCAGGCTCCGCCTCCTCACTCACGTTGTGTCCCAGCGTGGTGGCGTAGGTGTCTGCGATCCAGGACATCTCCCTCTCCCCGGTGCTCATGTCGGGAGCAGGAACATCGATACCAGGTCCTGCAGAGACACATTATTAGTATTATTATTATAACAACAACCGTTTATTCATTATTTGTCTTTTCTCCCAACATAATCAAAAAGAAGCGATAGAGTTCTGGCATCTATGAAGTGGAACTCCTCACCGATGAAGCCCTTCTTGGCGAGCTCGATGGTGAACCTCCTGGTGATCTTCTCCAGCTCGTTGTCCTGAACGCAACACAGGAGATGGTCACAGAGCCACGCTAGCAGCCCCCTCCGCTTACAGTCTGTATGCTAAGCTAAGCTAACTTCTGAACGTCTCACGAAGAAAACGGAACATTTAGCACGCGATGTGAAATACGACAGGAAACCAGGAGGACAGCGAGACTCAGGACAGGAAGTCAATGTGATCAACAGGAAAAGGGTTCAATTAAATCTGATCTGGACCCAAACTTATTACAATTATAATAAACGAGCAGCGAAGAAATGGTCGGATTTAGTGGGTAGTTTAAACTTACAGAGTAGTTTCTGGGGTTGATCTTCACTCCGGCTTTGGCTCCACCAAACGGCACATCTGGACACACCAGAACCCCGTGAGACCACACACACACACACACACACACACACACACACACACACACACACACACACACACACACACACACACACACACACACACACAGTAGTGACATCATTTTGGTCTCGCTAAGCAGGAATGTGCTCATGACTTCAAAGAGCAGCAGGTTCAGACAGCTTTTAAGGGGTGTGTGTGTGTGTGTCTGTGTGTCTGTGTGTCTGTCTGTCTGTCTGTCTGTGTGTGTGTGTCTGTGTGTCTGTGTGTGTGTGTGTGTGTGTGTGTGTGTGTCTGTGTGTGTCTGTGTGTGTGTGTCTGTGTGTGTGTGTGTGTCTGTGTGTGTGTGTCTGTCTGTGTGTGTGTGTGTGTGTGTCTGTGTGTGTGTGTGTGTGTGTGTGTGTCTGTGTGTGTCTGTGTCTGTCTGTGTGTGTGTGTGTGTGTGTGTGTGTGTCTGTGTGTCTGTCTGTGTGTGTGTGTGTGTGTGTGTGTGTGTGTGTGTGTGTGTGTGTCTGTGTCTGTGTGTGTGTCTGTGTGTGTGTGTGTGTGTCTGTGTGTGTGTGTCTGTGTGTGTGTGTGTCCTCACCTACTACAGCACACTTGTAGGTCATGAGTGAAGCCAGAGCTTTCACCTCGTCTACTGACACGTCGTTACTGTAACGGATCCCTGAAACACACAAACACATCAGTGAGACCAGGACCTGGAGACCTGGAGACCTGGAGACCAGGACCTGGAGACCTGGAGACCTGGAGACCTGGAGACCTGGAGACCTGGAGACCTGGAGACCAGGACCTGGAGACCTGGAGACCTGGAGACCTGGAGACCTGGAGACCTGAAGACCTGGACCTGGAGACCTGGAGACCTGGAGACCTGGAGACCTGAAGACCTGGACCTGGAGACCTGAAGACCTGGAGACCTGGAGACCTGAAGACATGGAGACCTGAACCAGGTCTCAGGACTTTCTAGTCCGGCTCAGCTCCTTAAATCCCCACAGAAACGTGACTTTGGCTGACCTTCAAACTAAACTCTCTGGAGACCCGAAGAGAAAACAGGGACCAGGAGGACTAGAGGGACCAGGAGGACTAGAGGGACCAGGTCCTGGACTAGAGGGACCAGGAGGACTAGAGGGACCAGGTCCTGGACTAGAGGGACCAGGAGGACTAGAGGGACCAGGTCCTGGACTAGAGGAACCAGGAGGACTAGAGGGACCAGGTCCTGGAATAGAGGGACCAGGTCCTGGACTAGAGGGACCAGGAGGACTAGAGGGACCAGGAGGACTAGAGGGACCAGGAGGACTAGAGGAACCAGGTCCTGGACTAGAGGAACCAGGAGGACTAGAGGAACCAGGAGGACTAGAGGGACCAGGTCCTGGACTAGAGGGACCAGGAGGACTAGAGGAACCAGGTCCTGGACTAGAGGGACCAGGAGGACTAGAGGGACCAGGTCCTGGACTAGAGGGACCAGGAGGACTAGAGGGACCAGGTCCTGGACTAGAGGGACCAGGAGGACTAGAGGAACCAGGTCCTGGACTAGAGGAACCAGGTCCTGGACTAGAGGGACCAGGTCCTGGACTAGAGGGACCAGGTCCTGGACTAGAGGGACCAGGTCCTGGACTAGAGGAACCAGGTCCTGGACTAGAGGGACCAGGTCCTGGACTAGAGGAACCAGGTCCTGGACTAGAGGGACCAGGTCCTGGACTAGAGGCCTTGCACCAACGTGAAAACACATGAAATCATGGCTCTGTTGCAGCAAAACCTGTTGGTCGTTTCATTATTGTAGTTTTATTGTTGTAGTTTCATTATTGTAGTTTTATTATTGTTTCATGGTCATTTCATTGTTTTATTGTTGTAGTTTCATTATTGTAGTTTTATTGTTGTAGTTTTATTGTTGTAGTTTCATTATTGTAGTTTCATTATTGTAGTTTCATTGTTGTAGTTTTATTATGTCCGATGTCTCTCAGGCTGATCAATACCAGATCAGGTGACAGGAAGAAGTCCAGAGAGCTGAACCAATCACCTGCTGGACACTCACCTCCAGAACAAACATTACTCAATGCTGACACACACACACACACACACACACACAAAGAGAGAGACACACAGAACTAACTGGACTGTCTGCATTCCTACCAGGGGAGGAAACCTCGTTAAACATGAACAGAGCTGTAACACACACACACACACACACACACTCACACTCACACACTCACTCACACACTCACACACTCACACTGTTGGGTTCTAGAAACGTTCTCATGCACATGTTTTTATGGTTAATATTGTTGTTTTTAAATGGTGAATATATATAAATATATATATTTATTATGTAGACCTTCACCTCCCTTGCAGGGGGTCCGGTGCTGGCTGTGCTGGGCCCGGTACCCCTATATAATATAATATAATATAATATAATATAATATAGTATAGTATAGTACCTCCCTTGCAGGGGGTCCGGTGCTGGCTGTGCTGGGCCCGGTACCCCTATATAATATAATATAATATAATATAATATAATATAATATAGTATAGTACCTCCCTTGCAGGGGGTCCGGTGCTGGCTGTGCTGGGCCGGTACCTCTATATAATATAATATAATATAATATAGTACCTCCCTTGCAGGGGGTCCGGTGCTGGCTGTGCTGGGCCCGGTACCCCTATATAATATAATATAATATAATATAATATAATATAATATAATATAGTATAGTATAGTACCTCCCTTGCAGGGGGTCCGGTGCTGGCTGTGCTGGGCCCGGTACCCCTCCACCACCTCCCAGTCCCCGGAGTCCTTCCGGATGGGGAAGCAGACGCTCAGCACGTGGTTGCACGGCTTGATGACCCGCAGGATGCCGCGGACCCGCTTCCTCTTCTGCTCGGCGCTCTCGCGGGTCTTCAGGCTCTCCACCAGCTGGTCCTCCACCATGGCGGCGCCGCGGTCGAAGAAGCCCTCCACCATGGCGAAGAAGTTCGGGTCGTCGTCCCGGTCCACGGCCTGGCTGTAGCCGCGGTGCCGCAGCAGCGACGCGGCGGGAGCGGCGCGGGCGGCAGAGCCCCCCGAGCCCAGGACGCGGCCCGCTCCCCGGGCGAGGGTCTCTCCGAAGTACCGGTACATTGTAATGCGTTTTCACACGTTGAGCCGGGGGACCGTCGGAGGGAGGAAGTGCTGCGCGGGACTCGAACACTTGTAGCGCGGCAGGCGGAGCGGCAGAGCGGCGGCGCTCCTCCTCCGCGCCGCCTCCTTCTGCTGCGCATGCGCGCGACCTCGTTTAAACTGTGACGAACTTTTTTTTTTTTGTTCTGTTTAGTTTGTTTGTTTTTGTTGAGTTTGTATTTTTTTTTACTTTTTATGCGGTAACGCACCAACAGCCAATAAACCTCGAAGAAGAAAAGTCGCGGTTTTTGGCACTTTAAACTGTTTAAAACGCGTCGATACGCGACAGAAAGTGAAGCGAATGAGACACAAAGACGTGGAAAGTGAATATACAATATATTACATCTTGAATATGTTCTTTTTTAAAACTTATTTGACATTTTCCCCGTAGTTTTAGGGATGTTTAAGCTAGCGGAAAGCTAGCTGGAATTAGTAAACATTAAACTTCCGGTTTCCGCATTCAAAATAAATGCACACGTCAGAGAACACATATGATAACATGTAGTTAAATTATGTAACTTGAGTGCAGAAGTTAAAATAACTTTTGACTTTGTCATTTAAAACAACGTCTTTAACAGAAACTGATTAAAAACATTTAAATATATGCATATAAAAAAAAGATATGAAGTCAGTGCTCTTATTTTGAAATGAAATACTTTTTGCGGTCCGCATCGAACTTCCACCACATCCGGGTTCCTGTCACCGTCTCGGGAGCGCGCATAAAAAACAACAACATAAAGTTTTTAGAAATTGCTTTTACAATTCATTAATTAAAACGAAGTTCCAGACGAAACTAATGAGAATGTATTTACTCTAAATTTAAAAAGTCATATTAGAAATCATCGTACGTGTGCGCGTGTAATGAGGAGGTTTCGGTTCGGCACTACATAAAGTACTTTATACTGTACTACATCTCAGAGGTACATGTAGTACTTAATACTGTACTACAGTCAGAGGTACATGTAGTACTTAATACTGTACTACAGTCAGAGGTACATATAGTACTTTATATTGTACTACATCTCAGAGGTACATGTAGTACTTAATACTGTACTACAGTCAAGGGTACATATAGTACTTTATACTGTACTACATCTCAGAGGTACATGTAGTACTTAATACTGTACTACAGTCAGAGGTACATATAGTACTTTATACTGTACTACATCTCAGAGGTACATGTTGTACTTTGAGATGTAGTACAGTATAAAGTTTATACTGTACTACATCTCAGAGGTACATGTTGTACTTTATACTGTGCTACATCTCAGAGGTACATGTTGTACTTTATACTGTACTACATGTAATATTATAGATTCTATAAAGTCATTAAAGTGACATTAATACATAATATTCTGCATAACTAGTACTTTTGCTACTTTAAGTTTATTTTGATGTTGATATCATTGAACTTTTACTTTTGAATGCAGTACTTTTACAACAACATAGTGATCGTTCTGCTGCATGAGAAAGGGGCGGAGCCAGACTTCCCTCAGCCTGCAGGGGGCGTTTCCCTTTAATAGCAGAAGGGGCGGAGCCAGACTCCCCTCAGCCTGCAGGGGGCGTTTCCCTTTGATAGCAGAGGGGGAGGAGCCAGACTCCCCTCAGCCTGCAGGGGGCGTTTCCCTTTGATAGCAGAGGGGGAGGAGCCAGACTCCCCTCAGCCTGCAGGGGGCGTTAATCCCAGATATAATCAGACCGTTGAATTGACCCTCTTTCTAAAACATGGTCCCATCGTGACCTGACTGGTGTTATTTATGGGTTTATTGGTTAATAAAGGACAAATATTACAGTCTTAACCAAAGTTAAGAAATAAAGAGAAAAGAGAGTATTCTCATCTTTTGAAGTCATTGATCGTCCGTAGGTTTCCTCCTCAGCATGAGCGAGCGGCCGACGGTCCACGTCTTCCTGGGGGCTCCTCCCTCCTCCTCCGGCCTGGCGCCGGGCTCAGGATCCGGCTCAGGATCCGAGCAGCGCCCCCCTGTGGGCTGGAGACAGCTGGAGCTCACCTGGCAGGGGGGACGCCTGAGGCTGGCAGCAGGTGAGGCGTTCAGGGACCCAGACTCAGTTTATTAGATTATTATATTGACTGAGGAGTCGATTCATTTAAGTGCATCGTTGTTTGTATCTTTATACATCTTATGTGTTTTTAAATGTTACTAATTGTGAATAATCAATTTATTCCCATTTCATTTATTTGTGTGTTTTTAGTTTTTTCTGTTTTTCTGTTTTAATTAAAATTTCTTTAACTTACATTTTTTATATATAAACAGAATTTCATTGATTTGGTATAAAAACACTCCAATGTGCTGCTGTCCTCTGACTTATATCACAGCAAGTTGGACTGACGGTAGGAATATATATTATTATATAAATATAAATATTTCCACATTTGATCTCGAAGGTTCTGAACAAGCTGGTCGGTAGATTTTGTTCCCTCAAGGACGGCGCCCGGCTAGCTCTTCCCTTCTGTTTCCAGTCTTTATGCTAAGCTAAGCTAACCAGCTGCTGACTGTAGCTTCATATTTACTGAACATGAACATGAACATGAACCAAAAAAAGTTTTTCCCAACATGAAGTAAAAAAAACTCCAATAATAATAATTTGCTGTTTTTTCAGACGAAGCCAGAAACCTTCTGACGGAGGAAGGAACCGGCCGAGAGAAGGAAGAAGCTGGTCCATGCCGGGATGACTCCGCCCCTAAAGCTGATTGGACCACAGAGGCGTCATCTGGCGGTGAATTCAACGCCGTTCAGGAAGATCAGTGCTCGGCTTCGGTCGGTGAGTATCTGGACAGCTGTTTCCCTGCAGCGCAACCAGAACCAGAACCTGGCAGCCCTCCTCTCTCCGCCCAGACCCAGTACCTCAGCAGCTGGACTCTGAGTCAGGCGTTAATCCTGAGAGGAAGGAGTGGCGTCCAATCAGCAACCAGCCCTGAGAAAACCCCGCCTCCTCAAACCCCTCCCACCCAAACGCCTCCATCCGCCTCCTCCGGCACGCCGGAGCTCTTCAGCCCCGTGAGCCCGTCACCCGGGGCCTCCGCCGAGCTCTCCGGCCGACCCGGCCCGGCCCCGAGGGCGCAGGAAGGGGGCGTCGTGGTCGAGGCCACCGCCGACGGGCTGCTCTGCTCCCAGGAGGCCAGGAGGCCCCGAGACTCGTCTTCCAAACCCCCCGTTTTCAAGAAAGCTAGACTCTCAGGAAACCTCCGGACCGAAGAGTTCGCCGCATCCGGTGCTACCACCGCTACCACAACCACCGCTACCACAACCACCGCTACCACAACCGCTACCACAACCGCTACCACAACCACCGCTACCACAACCGCTACCACAACCACCGCTACCACAACCGCTACCGCAACCACCGCTACCACAACTGCTACCGCCGCCGCTACCACAACCACCGCTACCACCACCGCCACCGGGCTACGGGGTACCACCACACTTCTGATCCGGTGTGACAAGCCGGGGGTTCGGCACTCGGTTCTGGTGGCGGTGGTTCACCCCTGTCACCTGAAGGAGGTGAAGGTGAGTGTTATGATACGTCATAATTATGAATGATAGAACCTTTCCCTGCAGCGTGTAGACGTAGAGTTCTGACAGTAACGCGGTGAAAGCAGCCGGTGAGTCTACAAACTGCATCCCATTGCTGGGTTTGATTTGTTGGCCTGAAGGTGAAGTCCGGGCCGGCGGCAGGAAGCTCCGTCCCTCTGGCGTCCATCGTGGTGACGGACCAATCGGCTGCTGAGATGAAGGTGGTGCTGTGGCGCCGGGCGGCGTTCTGGGCGTTGACCGTGAGCCCCGGAGACGTTCTGCTCATCACAGGTACGTACATGTAGAGGGTGTGGGCTGAAGGGGTGTGAAGGGGTCTGAAGGGGTCTGAAGAGGTATGAAGGGGTATGAAGGGGGTCTGAAGGGGGTCTGAAGGGGTCTGAAGGGATATGAAGGGGGTCTGAAGGGGTCTGAAGGGGGTCTGAAGGGGGTCTGAAGGGATATGAAGGGGGTCTGAAGCGGTCTGAAGGGGTCTGAAGGGGGTCTGAAGCGGTCTGAAGGGGTCTGAAGGGGGTCTGAAGCGGTCTGAAGGGGGTCTGAAGGGGTCTGAAGGGGGTCTGAAGCGGTCTGAAGGGGTCTGAAGGGATATGAAGGGGGTCTGAAGCGGTCTGAAGGGATCTGAAGGGATATGAAGGGGGTCTGAAGCGGTCTGAAGGGGTCTGAAGGGGGTCTGAAGGGGTCTGAAGGGGACTGAAGGGGTCTGAAGCAGTCTGAAGGGGTCTGAAGGGGGTCTGAAGGGGGTCTGAAGGGGGTCTGAAGGGATATGAAGGGGTCTGAAGGGATATGAAGGGGTCTGAAGGGGGTCTGAAGCGGTCTGAAGGGGGTCTGAAGGGGGTCTGAAGGGGTCTGAAGCAGTCTGAAGTCTGAAGGGGTCTGAAGGGGTGTGAAATTGTCTGAAGCAGTCTGAAGGGGGTCTGAAGGGGTCTGAAGTCTGAAGCGGTTTGAAGGGGTCATAGACCTGAAGACCTGGTGTAGACCTGACATAGATTGGATGTAGACCTGATGTAGACCTGATGTAGACCTGATGTAGACCTGACGTAGACCTGGTGGTTTCGTGAGAGAAACTCATCATCGGGTGGACTTGCAAATATGGGTTTGGTCTGATTTGAATGGTATTTGCCTGCAGTCTGAACTCGGGGATGTTTACACACACCTTCCTTTCTGGGTCGGACTCCAGCGTCTCGTTACCTCCAGCAACACACACCCTTTACAAAACTTGTTTAAAACAATTGTTTAATTCAAAACAGGCAACCTAAAAACATATATATAAATATTGATATATAAATATTGTTCTCTGCAGCTTCAACACTGGATGAAGGTTTAATAAACCACCGCTTTACATTAAATCACAGCTTAATGCATAAGTAAGGGGCGTGGCCTCTTTGACTGACAGGTGGAGGACGTCAGGAAGACTTCGTCCTTGTTGTCCACAGGACATCGTGAGAGTGTGGGTTTCTAACGCATCCTCCAGACAACATTGTCATCTTTTATAACAGTTGTTATCTGTGCACTGAGTCAGTTGCTTTGCTGGAGGTGGTGAAGAACAACAGACCTTCACCCAAGAGCCCCACTAGGAGACAGGTTGAGGTGACATGGGGCTGGGCGGTATGGCCAAAAATTCATATCACGGTATTTTGTAAGATTCTGGTGGTTTCACGGTAAACACGTTAATTTATTGACGCCAAAAAGGACCGCGGCCAACTGACAAGCTGCTCACCGCGTTGTTCACCGCTGGCTGGCCAACTCGCTGGCAACTGGCCAGCCAGCGGTGAACAGCTGTTTGTCCTGTTTTTTTCACCTACATTCCCCTGGGTCCTAAGTCCCTCCATGTTCAGCTTCTTATCACCCTCTATGTACCACCGTACATTTCTAACAAACACCGCACAGTATTGGTGCATCTCTGGTCTCTCGTTGTTCCTCCTGCATCGCTCTTCTCCGTTTTCTTCTTGATGTGATAGTGGGCGAGATGTACCCAGCATGCAGTTCGGCGGTGTAATTTTATAAATGTACAATTATTAGTGTTACGAATTGTTTATGTGTCACAACTGTGTTGTGACCTGTTAAAGAGCGTTAGTTGTGTTATTCATTGTTGTTATAAAGTTATAACATGACTAAAGCTATAACATGACTAAAGTTATAACATGACTAAAGCTATAACATGACTAAAGTTATAACATGACTAAAGCTATAACATGACTAAAGTTATAACATGACTAAAGCTATAACATGACTAAAGTTATAACATGACTAAAGCTATAACATGACTAAAGTTATAACATGACTAAAGCTATAACATGACTAAAGTTACAACCATGACTAAAGTTATAACAGGACAGTAAGTAGCTCAGACCGCTGCGTCCTCAGCGGTGAACAATACATGTTGCTGCCTGCTGAAGAGCGACAACAGTTGTTACGGCTATGCACCGGTATGACGGCATATGAAAAATTCATACCGTATGGAAACTTGAAAGCGGCATACCGCCCAGCCCTGATGTGACATGCAGCAGCTTCCTGTCTGCAGAGCTCCCTAGCAGCTCTCAGTCAGGTGCTCGGCCTCACCCCCCCTCCCCCCTGGGTCTCCAATCAGGACTGCAGGTGAATGAAGACCGGTGGAGAGGGGAGACGGTGCTGCAGTCCACCTTCAGCAGCAAGCTGCTCAACCTGGGCCGGATCACGGCCTCCACCGCGCCCCCAGGTAAGGCCGAGCCCGAGCATCCCAGGTAAGGCCGAGCCCGAGCGCCGGCCCATCGGCGGCCTTCCTCCTCCGACGGCTCTGGTCCAATCGCCTCTCTCTCTCTCTGCAGCTCCTCAGCGGGTCGACGCCCGCTCTCTCGGCGCTCTGTGTGTCTTTCTTCGGGAGCGGCGCCCCCTGCTGGTGTCCTTGAACCTCCGCCCTCCTCAGGACCTGAGCCGCCTCCCCTACGCCGCCCTGCGGTCGCTGAGCGTCAACACGCTGGTCCACGCTCTGCTGCGTGTCACGCACACGCACATCAGCACAGGTGAGCGGGTCCAGGTGCACAGCAGCATTATGGGTAACGGAATGGCCCGTCTCTCTGCGGTGTCTGCTTACTAACACGCTGCAGACATGGTTTTCATCTTGATCAATGTATCGGGACCAATATCTTTCCTGTTATGTGGAGAACGTCAGGACATGAAGAAGTCAGCCGGATGGGTTCTAGTTCTAGATAAACGACCTCATTCAGGAGCTGAGGAAGGAGGAAGCCTGGAGAAGACATCGGTAGATTTTGGCGTTTTGGTTTTGATGATATTTATGATTGTTGTTAGCTTGGCGGAGTGAGGCGGACTCTCGCTTCAGGTCAGCGGTTCAGCTGCAGGCCGTTGTGACTGTGGAGCAGCCGCACGGCCAGCAGGGGGCGCTGCTGCTGTGGGGCGCCGCCGTGGACTGGCTGCCTCGCTTCAACAGAGACAGAGGTACGCAAACACACACAGACGCACACGTGTGAAGACACTCACCCGAATCACACAAAAACGTAATCCTCCGTATCGTTCAGCGGCTGTCTGGGACTTCCAGTTCCTCCTTGTGAGGGAGGGTTTGACCTCTGACCTGACCGAGCTGCACTCCACCCCCTGGAGCTCGGTCCGGCCTCTGGACCCTGCCAACCGCCGGGCGCGGGACTTCCTTCAACCGCGGCCCGTCCGGACAGGAAACAGCAGTCTGGAGCTGGACCTCGACACGCTGCTGTCTCAGAAATACAGCGGTGAGTTTGAGAGCATTGTGGAGTGCCGACTAACTTAAGAACATTGCAAAGGCTGTAAATACAGTCAGGTGACCTGCAATGACCTCAGGACTCCCGTCGTTTCAAACTGATGATTTGGTTGGACTGATTTAAAAGGTTCACCAGAAGAAAGTAAAAGCGTACTTGTGATAAAAAAAAAGTAGAGGACCTAAACTTGAACCCTGAGGTACTCCAGAAGGAAGTAAAAGTGTACGTATGATAAAAGGAGGACCTAAACTATAATTCTCAGAAACCCAATCAAAATAAATTAATAAATTAAGATTGCAAACATGACGATAACAACAAGGTTTTGCGTTGTCCTCCACCAGGTGACGTGGAGCTCAGAGTCCAGGTCACCGCCTTCCACTTTGAGGACTCTCCGCCTTCCCAGAATGCACCTCAGCCGGTCCTGGACAGCTCTACCCCTCTGGATGGTATCCTGGCGGCACTGAGCGGTGACATCACCTACACCGGCTGTGGTCGCTGCGCCGCCGAACTCGATACCGACGCAAACGGCATCTACGACCCCTGTTACCCCTGCCTGCCCCACACCGCTGTACGCCGCTACTACAGGTACTGCTGCAGGTACTGCTGCAGGTACTGCTGCAGGTACTACTGCTGGTACTACTGCAGGTACTGCTGCAGGTACTGCTGCAGGTACTACTGCTGGTACTACTGCAGGTACTGCTGCAGGTACTGCTGCAGGTACTACTGCAGGTACTACTGCAGGTACTGCTGCAGGTACTGCTGCAGGTACTACTGCTGGTACTACTGCAGGTACTACTGCAGGTACTGCTGCAGGTACTACTGCAGGTACTACTGCAGGTACTGCTGCAGGTACTGCTGCAGGTACTGCTGCAGGTACTGCTGCAGGTACTACTGCTGGTACTACTGCAGGTACTGCTGCAGGTACTGCTGCAGGTACTACTGCTGGTACTACTGCAGGTACTACTGCAGGTACTGCTGCAGGTACTACTGCAGGTACTACTGCAGGTACTGCTGCAGGTACTACTGCTGGTACTACTGCAGGTACTGCTGCAGGTACTACTACTGGTACTACTGCAGGTACTGCTGCAGGTACTGCTGCAGGTACTGCTGCAGGTACTGCTGCAGGTACTACTACTGGTACTACTGCAGGTACTGCTGCAGGTACTACTGCAGGTACTGCTGCAGGTACTGCTGCAGGTACTACTACTGGTACTGCTGCAGGTACTACTGCAGGTACTACTACAGGTACTACTGCAGGTACTGCTGCAGGTACTACTACTGGTACTGCTGCAGGTACTACTGCAGGTACTACTGCAGGTACTACTGCAGGTACTACTACTGGTACTACTGCAGGTACTACTGCAGGTACTACTACTGGTACTGCTGCAGGTACTGCTGCAGGTACTACTGCAGGTACTACTACTGGTACTACTGCAGGTACTACTGCAGGTACTACTACTGGTACTGCTGCAGGTACTGCTGCAGGTACTACTGCAGGTACTACTGCAGGTACTACTACTGGTACTGCTACAGGTACTACTGCAGGTACTACTGCAGGTACTACTGCAGGTACTGCTGCAGGTACTACTGCAGGTACTACTACTGGTACTGCTACAGGTACTACTGCAGGTACTACTGCAGGTACTACTGCAGGTACTGCTGCAGGTACTACTGCAGGTACTGCTGCAGGTACTGCTGCAGGTACTGCTGCAGGTACTACTGCAGGTACTGCTGCAGGTACTGCTGCAGGTACTACTACTGGTACTGCTGCAGGTACTACTGCAGGTACTACTACAGGTACTACTGCAGGTACTACTGCAGGTACTACTGCAGGTACTGCTCCAGGTACTACTACCGGTACTGCTGCAGGTACTACTGCAGGTACTGCTGCAGGTACTACTGCAGGTACTACTACTGGTACTACTGCAGGTACTACTGCAGGTACTACTGCAGGTACTGCTGCAGGTACTACCAGTGGCGGTGCGTCAATAGAGGGCGCTAGGGCGCCGCCCCTCCTAAAATTTTGCGATGAAAAAAAAAAGAAGAAAAAAAAATATATAATATATACTGTCAAAAAACATTATATATCAAATAATTTAAATAAGAAATATACCGTGTTGACGCGCTAAATGTGTGTGGGAGACCGTAAGCCCCTGTCAACAACCACTTAAGTTAAATATAATATATCTCCATTCATCATTACTGAGAAAAGCCCCTCCCCTCTCGGGGCGCCGGCCCAATGTGAGTCTATGGAAAGCTAACAAACATTTCACCCTCGTGACGGCAAGGACAGCTTCTCATTGGCGGATGAAACGTGAATCTTCGGGCGCACGAATCTGCGCCCTAGCCAATGACATCGTTTCTTATTGCAACGTGGTTGGACTATTCGTCCAATCAGAGACCTTTATCATTCCCTCACATCCCATATAGCTCCCACGTAGCTACGCGAGCAACACAGCTAGCAGAGCCTTTGATTATGTTAGTATGGCGACTGAAAACTCTGTCCGTGAAACACCTTTCAATCCACGATCAGATGTTGACAAGAGGAGGCTGAAAGAGTTGGGACCCGAACGTCCGGATTTAAATATTCAGCAGCAAAGCAGTGAAGCTACATGCACCAAGCTACATGCTAACCGGAGCTGCTAGCTGGAGGCTCCGTGTGCAGTGGCTCTGAGCAGCCGAGGAAGCGCCGGCTGTGAAGGAAGATGAGCTTGAAGGATTGCTGCAGAAGTGAGTGTCAAACTCAGCAGATGCCTGTTAAAGTTTAATGTTTTATCTTTCCCACAGCAGAACACATGTTGGACATTGTTAGATTTGGGTGGATATCATATCAGGCTATAACTTTATCTAAAATACCAATTCAACCCCCAACAAGTTTGTTTGTGTTTGTGTGTGTGTGTGTGTGTGTGTGTGTGTGTGTGTGTGTGTGTGTGTGTGTGTGTGTGTGTGTGTGTGTGTGTGTGTGTGTGTGTCATAGCTACAGCCATCAAGGTGGCTCCTGGCCTTTTGTCTATGTTGCTGAGCCATCAAGACACACAAAACATAGTTTTTTGTCTGTAGTATGAAGCCTGTTTGTAGTAGATATTTCCCCACAACTTATCTTACTGTCTCTGTCTCTCTCTCTATATATTTATCTGTAGGTTTGTGACACCATACTTGGACACACCAGGGAACGCTTTGCCTTCAAAGACCACCTCACCAGTGCCACCTTACTGCAGGGCCCCCAGTTTGAATGCTACGTCAATGTATTCCCTGAAGTTGCTCTGGCCACCACATTGAATGTTTCTTAAAGCATTCTGCTCTGAACCTCTCATGCCCAAAGTTACAGTTTGTTGATAGTTGTTATTGGACAGTGTTGATCACTGTGTTTTCTTGAAATAAAGCTTTGTTTTTTAGAATATTCTACTCCAAACCTCTTTTCTTCTCATTGTGGAGTGCTATTTAAACCGCGCCGCCCAACTGCGCCCCCCCCCAAAAAAAATGTCACTAGCCGCCACTGGGTACTACTACTGGTACTACTGCAGGTACTGCTGCAGGTACTGCTGCAGGTACTGCTGCAGGTACTACTACTGGTACTACTGCAGGTACTGCTGCAGGTACTACTGCAGGTACTACTGCAGGTACTGCTGCAGGTACTACTGCAGGTACTGCTGCAGGTACTGCTGCAGGTACTGCTGCAGGTACTACTACTGGTACTGCTGCAGGTACTACTGCAGGTACTACTACAGGTACTACTGCAGGTACTACTGCAGGTACTACTGCAGGTACTGCTCCAGGTACTACTACCGGTACTGCTGCAGGTACTACTGCAGGTACTGCTGCAGGTACTACTGCAGGTACTACTACTGGTACTACTGCAGGTACTACTGCAGGTACTGCTGCAGGTACTACTACTGGTACTACTGCAGGTACTGCTGCAGGTACTGCTGCAGGTACTACTACTGGTACTACTGCAGGTACTGCTGCAGGTACTACTGCAGGTACTACTGCAGGTACTACTGCAGGTACTACTGCAGGTACTGCTGCAGGTACTGCTGCAGGTACTACTGCAGGTACTGCTGCAGGTACTGCTGCAGGTACTACTACTGGTACTACTGCAGGTACTGCTGCAGGTACTACTGCAGGTACTGCTGCAGGTACTGCTGCAGGTACTACTACTGGTACTACTGCAGGTACTACTGCAGGTACTACTGCAGGTACTGCTCCAGGTACTACTACTGGTACTACTGCAGGTACTGCTGCAGGTACTACTGCAGGTACTACTGCAGGTACTGCTCCAGGTACTGCTACCGGTACTACTGCAGGTACTACTGCAGGTACTACTACCGGTACTACTGCAGGTACTGCTCCAGGTACTGCTACCGGTACTGCTCCAGGTACTGCTTCATGTATCAAGTATCATGAAGTACAATAGTAAGTTAGTAAATGAATAAGTTTACTTATATACAACTTTGCAAGCTTTTATTTTTACATTAGAATTTAAATGTTGCAGAACATTAATGTTCCTTTTATGTTTAAGTTACTTAAAGTTTATTATTTTTAACTTAAATTTTAACTTAAATTTTTATATAACTTTTGAGCTTTAATGCCATAAAGATAACATGAGAATATAAATAATTAAAATGACATCATGATTATTTTGAGTGACAGAAGCGTCGAATCATGTAGTTTGATCTTTCCTGGTGGGCGGAGCTACACTCTTAAAATAGATCAATTCTAAAATGATGTGTGTGTGTGTGTGTGTGTGTGTGTTTCAGGCCAGGTGTGTTGACAGTGAGTGGGCGGGGCCGCCCCCAGGTGCGGGTCCAGGTTCCTCCGGTTCCCCTGCAGAAGATCCTCGAGGCTCCACCGGGTAAACTCAGCAGGAGCTCAGGTGGGAGGGACTTCCTGTCGGCCATCACAGCTCAGTGGAGCGTGGTTGGCTTCTCAATGCTCCGGGAGGATTCTGATTGGTCAGGACTGCAGAGTTCCCA
>JBAMJR010000215.1:277500-292500 GCA_038501785.1 Myoxocephalus aenaeus
TATATAGGTACTACCTATAGGTCTATAGATATATAGGTACTACCTATAGGTCTATAGGTAGGTACTGATGCGACATCTCGCTGGAAAGCTCAGATTCTTGTGATTTGATTGAACAGTTTCAAGATACGATTACAACAGAAGGGAACAATCACCGCCTCGTTCAGACAACAACAACAACAACAACAAAAACAGCAACAAACAAACAACATCAGACCTGTGAAGCCTGGTATAGTAATCCAACAGATCCATAACATTCAGACTAAAACGCTCTCGTTACGTTGGCAAAGGTCCAGACGATCCACTCCAGTAAAATATCTAAAACACTTTATTACATCCATAAATACCCACGGACTGATGTTGCATCATTTCAGATTAGCAGACACATGCCTCATTATTTATGTATTTTCCGTCATAACTCCGGTTCGGCACTTCATGCTAACGTGACAGCAATGCTAACATGCTGATGAGGTCATGTGACTGGAGCAGCCGGTGCTTCTTCCACCTTCAGCTCTCCTCATCGCGTCAATCCAACACTTTGACACATTTACTATCACAGAACCTGGATTTTTACTCGATTTACTCGTATCGATCATGAATAAGAATAAAACCCAACAACCTTTTCTCTACTCACCCATTTTTTCTGCAATCCATTTAGAAGCCATGTCTGTCTGTCTGTCTGTCTGTCTGTCTACCTGTCTGTCTGCCTGCCTGCCTGTCTGTCTGTCTGTCTGTCTTTCGGTGGGATGAGAGACTTCAGTGTGTCCTCATGCAGGTGCAGGTGAGACTGAAGCCTCGTCTCCTTCGGGCGACGCCCCTCTCAGGTGTCCCTCCCAGTCCCCGGTGGTTTGAGTCTGCAGACCGGTTCCTCCGGCTCCTCCGGTTCCTCCCGCTCTGCTTTCAGCTGATCCAGAGTCAGAATGAAGCCTCACTAAAGTACATTTACTCACCTTATAATTAATTAATTAACTCATTAATTCAATAGTTTCTTTCCAGATTCAGATTATTAATGTGATTAAAGTAATAAATGATGATGTATTATTATAGATTATGTTAAATCATTAAAAACACAAAGATGTATGAGACTTTATTTTTACTCTTGGTACTTTTATTTTGACGGCAGTAATAAAGTAAAGTTTTGAGTGCAGTGCTTTGAGTCATAACAGAGTATTTGTACACGGTGTCAGTAGTACTTGTTGGTCCTGTTTCAATGAGAACAAAGTGCTGACTCATCAGAGCTGGAACGTCAGTACATTCACTCAGTTACTCATATGTTCTAGTATATACATAGGTACATACTAGAACATATATATCTTGTAATGTCACGGGTTGCCCCTAGGGCAGTGCGAGAGAGAGAGACGGAAACAGGCACAGTCAGGCAGTATACATTAAAATAAAGGTTTATTAATCCATTCCACCGGCAGTTCCTTTTAAATCAAAAATCAAAAACAAAGTCCATGAATAAACATAAAGCATCCCGGGGGAGAAAGGGGTTATCAAACAAACATAACTCAACACGGTACAGTCCAGGGTATCGGGTCCTCCTCTTCCTGGTCCTGGGAGCCCTTCCTCCTCCCAGCAGGGGGCGGTCCTCCTGCTCGTCCGGCTGCTTTCCTTGTGCTCTCCTGTCTGTCCTTTATCAAGCCTCCCAGCCCTGCCTCTGTTAGGGGCCTTAAGCACCTGCAGCTGGGTTCATAGTGAGGCATTCTGGGAGATGTAGTGTCGCCCACGGCGGCCATTTTGTGGTGTTTGTTCTTTGCCATCCATTGCAAAGGTGAATGATCCGTCACCAGAGTGAACCTCCTCCCCAGCAGGTCATATTTGAGGGTTTCCAGGGCCCATTTTAAGGCTAGGCACTCCTTCTCCACTGTGGCGTAGTTCTTCTCTCTCACATACAGAACAGGGTGTTCCTCACCTTCCTTTACCTGGGCTAGCACCAGACCCGCCTCAGAGGCATCCGCCTGGACCACAAACTCCTTGCTGAAGTCGGGGGCAGTGAGGACTGGTTTCGAACACAAGGCCCTCTTCAGGTCGCCAAAGGCTTCTTCTGCTGCCGGGGACCACGTCACCATGCGGGATGTTTCTTGGTGGTCAGATCTGTGAGAGGGGCCGCCAGCACAGAGAAGTCAGGGATGAAGCGTCTGTTATAATTGGCCCAAAAAGGATCTCACCTGCTTGTTGGCCAATGGTTTGGGCCAGTCTTGGATGGCACAGAGTTTTGCCTCCTGGGGTTTGACCAGCCCCCCCGATGGTACACCCCAAGTAGTTGGTCTCTCCGAAGGCCAGCTTACACTTCTTGGGGTTCGCGGTCAAGCCTGCCTGTCGGAGGGAGTCCAGGACCTTCTGCTTTCCCAGTCTGGGCTCTGAACCACCACATCGTCCAAATGGGCCGCTGCATACTCTCGATGTTCAGGTGGCTTGCTGCTACAAGTCTCTACTCCTGCGGGCTTAATATTCATATTCATAAACATAGTCCCACAAAACTTTGGCGCGTATCTCCTCCCGCGGCGTTGCCAGCACGCGGCAGAATACATGAAATCGTGTGCTGTGACTTTTCAAAGAGATTCGACCGTCCGTTTCCAAGAAAAACTAAAACAGCGAGACATTGTCCGTTCACTTGGATGAGTTTCAGCCTGAAGAGCAAAACTCTCTCTGTGACCTGACCGCCATGTTCTCATGAAGCAACAGCAGCACGGTATGTCCTCACGCTTCATGTCTACACACACACACACACACACACACACACACGCACACACACGCACACACACACACACACACACACACACACACACACACGTAAGGACACCTAAACGTTCAGTCAATCAGTCTGCTGGCTCTCACCCGGTCCTCGATCACCATGACAACCAGAGACAGAGACACACACACATATATTTGAGGTGAATGAACAGACACACCTACACACACACAGACACACCTACACACACACAGACACACCTACACACACACACACACAGACACACACACACACACACAGACACACCTACACACACACACACAGACACACACACACACACACACACACACACACACACACACACACACATATATATATATAATGTACCTCAATAACCTCAACAACACATCTCACTACGTTTTACGGCAGTATTCGCCACACCATCAACATTTCTTGGGAAATGTTCTAGTTGTACTTCTATTCACTCACTGATGAAATGTGACAGAAGATCAAATACAACAGAAACAGATAGAGATCTGTATTCATGTTTCCTTATATATATATATATATATATATAATATATAATAACTCGCTTCAGTAAAGTTTAACAGAGCAGTCGTACCTTCTCATGGTGTGAAACCAGTAAAGAAAACTCCAACATGGGCATCACCAACTGGTAACTTTTAGTTTAAGAGCTTTATTGTCCTTTTAAAGATTTCATTTTCAAATCATGAGTAAATATTGAAAGCATTGATTCTTGTGATGGACTGGAGCGGATCCAGGATCTGGTCTGCAGGATCTGGTCTGCAGGGTCTCTATTTCAGGAAGCTGAGCACCTTTCCCAAGTCGTCCTTGTCGAGGTCCTTGGCCATCGTGATCAAGTTGTCCACGTCCTTTTTGTCGAGGTTTTTGGCCTCGCTGACCGCCTCGTCCGTGCCGTCCGCGCTCAACACTTTTTTCACTTTGCTCATGGTGCTGACGTTGCTGATGCCGTCTATCACGGATGCTGAGATAAAAGTGAGAGAAAGACAAGAGAATATTTAAAAAATACCACAAACAGCCAACATGGACCCAGAAGATCAGATTGACAGCTGCATGTTTTTAACAGTAACGTAATATTATTATCCAGCATGTAGCTCGTAGCACGCTGTGCTGCCTCACTGTTAGCATGACTCTCGTTAGCTAAGAGGAGCATGCTGGATGTCCATGAAGTCTCAAAGGTCACACAGGAAGTTCTGCAGTTAAATCTGAAGGTTTGGTCTGGAGGCTCGGTGACGTAGCGACACTTGTAGGCTAGTTGAGGAACCGCTGTAGCTAGCAAGCTAACCGCTAACGGTAGTAAGTAACCCCCCATAATGAAAAAAAAAGTAATTTCATATGGATGGATGATAGATACTTTCTTCATCCCCAAGGGGAAATGTGTTGTTGAAGTAGCAGCTTACAGACACAAAATGACAGGGATGAAGGATATATACATATATTAATAATGAGCTGAAGGGTCAGTGTGTAAACCCGTTAGCTCGTTGACTTAGCAATGTCGCTAACGGCAATAAGCTAACACAATAAGTTCAGTTATATTTGTTTCTCGTGTGTTTTTCCACTAAAATCCAGCAACTTGTGTCAATTTCTGCTCGTTACGTTCAGTCTTTTCAAAATAAACTTCCGTCTTCACAGAACATAACTCAGTTATGTTTTGGTGACAAAACCACTCGGGTCAGTTGAGGAAAAGATCTTCGTTTGGGTTCAACTAAACACAGAAGTGCCTCGTTTCACACGGAGAACCCACAGCGGCCTCCTGGGAGAACGATCGCAGTTTGCTTTCTGAAGAAAGGCCCATTCTTTTCAGGAGCTCCATGAATCTCAGGAGCTCCACTGCTGCGTCTCTGAGGCCGGCCGGCCTCTGGACCGGGTGGCAGGACGCCTTCGGGCGGCGAGCGTGAAGCGAGTCAACTATAAGTAAAATAATCCGTGAGACGGAAGTTAAAGCTCATGTACTAACATGTTCAACCTCTCCTCTGATTGGTTGTTCCTCGTCACGTGATCTCTCGGGCCGAGGTACTTCCTCATCTAAGATTTCTGAGGATAACGTGAAATGATTTTGTGGGAAATCGATTTTTTGCTTTTTGCTGTGGATGCTGGATGAGAGCCGCCTGAGCATCAGAGGGCAGGTCTTCCCGCGCTGCATTGTGGGTAGGTGAAGACAGTGCACTGACTGATCGGCTCGCGGTTTCACCAAAATTGACCGATAGACTCACCTAGTCCTCCCTTGTCATCGCCTCCTCCACTGAGCTTTGAGATGCCTTGAGAGGCCATTGACAAGAACCCTCCGTCCTCCTCCTTCTTCTTCTCATCGCCTCCTACTCCAGCCAATGAGAGGACGTCTCCGATCCCGAAGCCTTTCTTCTCCTCCTCCTCCTCCTTGTCCTTGTTAAACATCTCCTCTGCAGAGACAAACACTGTTAGGCTCTCCAGCACCACCTTCAGGTGGAACCGGGTCCTGCCTGCAGCAGATGGGTTCGGATCCCAAATATTTGAGGTGAATGAATGAAGTAGAGTCACTGAGTGTGTTATGTAATAGTAGAGGAGACTCCAGAGGATAAGACATCCCATAAACAAAGCTGCTCAGATCATGAACTCTTTCTATCTCAATCATAATCATTTTAAATAGAACACACTAGTGTTCCACATAATAATCCATATATTCTGCACGTTGCCCCCTCACTATTCTTTATTATTATTATGATTATTATTATTTAACGTTCTAAACGATGCGCTTCATAATCACTGAGTGCTTTTTGGTTTAAGAAACAAAGTCAAAGTTCCTCTAAAAGTCAAAAGTCATCGTTCTGATGAAACTCACCTCCTTTATCCACGATGTCCTTGAAGAAGTCCATGTCTGCAGGTGATGAGGTCTGAGCCGCCAGGGAGTGCTGTATATAAGGATGGGGGGCGGGGCTTAGGGAGGCAGGAGGGTCTCTGGTCTCGCCCTGTTCAGGAATCAGGAGTGACTTCAGGGTGGACCAGTCTGAACAGGTGTGTGTGTGTGTGTGTGTGTGTGTGTGTGTGTGTGTGTGTGTGTGTGTGTGCGTGTGTGTGTGTGTGTGTGTGTGTGTGTGTGTGTGTGTGTGTGTGTGTGTGTGTGTGTGTGTGTGCGTGTGTGTGTGTGTGTGACCTCCCTAAAGAAGAATTTAGAGAAGGCTGCATGACTCACCACTTGTTCATAACATAAAGAGACAAAGATGATGTATTCATGTGTTCATCACAACATGTCCTCTCATAGTCAGAGTGAAATGATGAAAGCGTTTTACTGAGTCAGAAGCCAACAGGAGGAACGACTCCGTGGGAACCTGTCGGCTCTCCTGCAGAGAGCAAAGCTCTGGTTGCTGCTCCAGGTACTCCAGCAGTACTAGTGCGAGTACTACTACTGCTTTCTGGAGTATTCCTGCCCTCAGCAGCTGTATATAAGTACAACGAACACGTACTTCTACCTGGAGCCTGTTGACAGACATCAGATCCTCCTGAGGCCGACGTCACAGATCACTGAGCCTCTCCAACTCCTCCTTAAGGTTCATAGAGGAGCTCTTACTTTGTTTATATCATTTAGTTAAAAAAAAAATATATATATATATATATATATATATATATGTTGTTTTTTGTTGCAGTCCTCAAATGATTTTGTTCCTGTTTTAAACAGTTAAAGAACTTTAACTTTGCTTTGAAAAGTGCCGTATGAATGAAGAAGATGATGATGATGATGATGATGATGATGATGATGTAATCATCATCATCATCATTATTAACTGCATAATTAGGATTAATATGATTATTATTATAACGTAAAGTATAAATAGTAATTAAAGTCACGATTTGTGTTTAATTGCTTATTTGCTTCATTTGAATAATCTTTCAACATAAAGTTTAAATAAATTTCGCTCAATCAGATTTAATTATTATTCATGTAATGCTGATATTCACATTAAATGAATCAATGAGTCCATGAACTTGTTTTATTATCATGTTCTGCTTGAACAAGCTGCTGCTCCTGTTGAGCCTCAGGTGAGCCACGTGTTTGACAGGCCACGCCCACATGGACACGCCCACCAGGACACGCCCACATGGACACGCCTCCACATGCCTGACCTCACAAGACTCCTGCACCAAAACAAACCTCTGTTCTCCGACACAGAAGCAAAGGATGCTGGGAGATTTTAAACAAAACAAGCAGCATTCCTGAGTGACATCACAAGGTTCCCTCAGGAGCTTTCAGTCACGTCACATGATCTTCCTCAGCCGAGTTCTCTGTGTGGATCTCTTTGAGGACTTCCTGTCCACGAGGCTTATACGTTCATATTGATCGAAATGATCGTGGTTTATACGTTCATAATGATCGTGATTTATACGTTCATAATGATCGTGGTTTATACGTTCATAATGATCGTGGTTTATACGTTCATATTGATCAGGGTTTATACGTTCATATTGATCGTGGTTTATACGTTCATATTGATCGTGGTTTATACGTTCATATTGATCAGGGTTTGGTGTCACCAATAAGATCACATCAGAGCTTTAACAGTAAGTAGACTAAACAGAGAACAATACAAGTACCTCACATTTGTACTTGCAGGATTTGGTTTATTGTACTTATATTCACTCACTGATGAAATGTGACCCTGATGTTTAGTGACAGAAGATCAAACACAACAGAAACAAGTCTGGATCGGTCGACCAATCAGGTGAGCTGGCAGCTGCTTTGATTCAAGACTAGGTATTTATTCATGTGTTCTTATAATAACTCGCTTTAGTAAAGTTTAACAGAGCAGTCGTACCTTCTCATGGTGTGAAACCAGTAAAGAAAACTCCAACATGGGCATCACCAACTGGTAACTTTTAGTTTAAGAGCTTTATTGTCCTTTTAAAGATTTCATTTTCAAATCATGAGTAAATATTGAAAGCATTGATTCTTGTGATGGACTGGAGCGGATCCAGGGTCTGGTCTGCAGGGTCTCTATTAAAACAAGCTGAGCCCTTTGGCCATCACATTGCCCATCAAATCGGACCCTGAGACAAAAGTGAGAGAAAGACAAGAGAACATTAAAAATACCACAAACAGCCAACATGGTCTAGGTGATTTAATGAGGTCATGACGGCAGCAGTGCAAAGCAAGGAGCTGCATTAGGCATGAGGGCACATAGTCTTTCTACCGTATGATCGTGATAGAGTTTGTATTTGTGTATTTACTTCACGTTTTTGCTGCATAAAATAAAGACCAATGGAAAAGAAGTAAACAATCTCCTGTCATTCCGGTAAGAAAAGGAACTCACTGTGTCTGCAGCTCTTTAGCGGCTTAACAAGAACAGCGCTGACGGAACGCCGCTACACAGACGCAAACATCTCCACGACTACGATGTGGTGAGACAGGGTTCATCTTTACTGATCGTCTGACTTTCCATCCTGAACCATCATCAGGTCCACATGTGGATGTACCTGCAGAGCTAAAGGCTTCTGGATGCTGCGCCCCTGTTAGCATGTAGCATGTAGCTCGTAGCACGCTGTGCTGCCTCACTGTTAGCATGACTCTCGTTAGCTAAGAGGAGCATGCTGCATGTCCATGAAGTCTCAAAGGTCACACAGGAAGTTCTGCAGTTACATCTGAAGGTTTGGTCTCGAGGCTCGGTGATGTAGCGACACTTGTAGGCTAGTTGGGGAACCGCTTTAGCTAGCAAGCTAACCGCTAACCCACAATCCCCTTCGGATAACGACAAACACAAGAGCCGCCTGAGCATCAGAGCCAGAGGCAGGTCTTCCCGCGCTGCATTGTGGGTAGGTAAAGACAGTGAACTGACTGATCGGCTCACGGTTTCACCAAAATGTAACTCTAATCCAATCACCAATCAAATCCCCCGGACGAAGGACTCACCTCCTTCATCCTTCTTCTTCTCGCCGCCATCGCCATCGCCTCCTCCACTAAGCATGGAGAAGATCCCTCCTTTCTCCTCCTCCTTCTTCTCGCCGCCATCGCCTCCTCCACTAAGCATGGAGAAGATCCCTCCTTTCTCCTCCTCCTTCTTCTCGCCGCCATCGCCTCCTCCACCAAGCATTGAGAGGATCCCTCCTTTCTCCTCCTCCTTCTTCTTCCCACCCATGACCTTTGCTAGGCAGTCCTCCGTCAACTCCTCTGCAGAGACAAACACTGTTAGGCTCTCCAGCACCACCTTCAGGTGGAACCGGGTCCTGCCTGCAGCAGATGGGTTCGGATCAAAAATATTTGAGGTGAATGAATGAAGTAGATTCACTGAGTGTGTTATGTAATAGTGGAGGAGACTCCAGAGGATAAGACATCCCATAAACAAGAGGAGGGGAAATCCTCGTTTGGCCTTTTTAACTTTTAAAACCAACCTATTTTTAGGCCCTTTCCTCTAAATGTCATCCCCAAACTAAAAGGGTGTATCTCTGCAACCACTAGGGCTATTTGAATAATGTTGGTGTTATAATAAAAGGTACACATGTGAGATTTAGTTCAGATGTGTAAATATCAGTCTATATGTTACTGGTTAAGAGTAAATGAAGAAAAAATGAAAAGGTTTCAGGTCCGCCTATAAAGAAATCACTTTCAGGATGATTATTTCTTTGAAATGATGCAGCTGTAAGGTCCAACTCTAACCCAAATCATAGCACAATATGTGAACATTCTCTAACCCAAATCATAGCACAATATGTGAACATTCACTAACCCAAATCATAGCACAATATGTGAACATTCTCTAACCCAAATCATAGCACAATATGTGAACATTCTCTAACCCAAATCATAGCACAATATGTGAACATTCTCTAACCCAAATCATAGCACAATATGTGAACATTCACTAACCCAAATCATAGCACAATATGTGAACATTCTCTAACCCAAATCATAGCACAATATGTGAACATTCTCTAACCCAAATCATAGCACAATATGTGAACATTCTCTAACCCAAATCATAGCACAATATGTGAACATTCACTAACCCAAATCATAACACAATATGTGAACATTCTCTAACCCAAATCATAGCTCAATATGTGAACATTCTCTAACCCAAATCATAGCTCAATATGTGAACATTCTCTAACCCAAATCATAACACAATATGTGAACATTCTCTAACCCAAATCATAACACAATATGTGAACAGTCTCTCTGCAAAGGTTGACTTTGATAAAGTGAACGTTCCCACTCACTATTTATGATTGTGATTATTATGATTATTATTATTTAGCGTTCTATTCTAAAGCTTTCTGGTTTCAACTCGTTAACAAAGTAAAACTTTCTTTAAAAGTCAAACGTCATCATTCCTCTCATGATACTCACCCGCTTTAGCTCCAACGAACTTCGAGATTCCTTCCATGTCTGCAGGTGATGAGGTCTGAGCCTCCAGCGAGTGTCCTGTGTATATGAGGAGGAGGGCGGGGCTTATGGAGGCAGGTGGGTCTCTGGTCTCGCCCTGTTCAAGAATCAGGTGTGACTTCAGGGTGGACCAGTTTCACAGGTGTGTGTGTGTGTGTGTGACCTCCCTAAAGAAGAATTTAGAGAAGGCTGCATGACTCACCACTTGTTCATAACATAAAGAGACAAAGATGATGTATTCATGTGTTCATCACAACATGTCCTCTCATAGTCAGAGTGAAATGATGAAAGCGTTTTACTGAGTCAGAAGCCAACAGGAGGAACGACTCCGTGGGAACCTGTCGGCTCTCCTGCAGAGAGCAAAGCTCTGGTTGCTGCTCCAGGTACTCCAGCAGTACTAGTGCGAGTACTACTACTGCTTTCTGGAGTATTCCTGCCCTCGGCAGCTGTATATAAGTACAACGAACACGTACTTCTACCTGGAGCCTGTTGACAGACATCAGATCCTCCTGAGGCCGACGTCACAGATCACTGAGCCTCTCCAACTCCTCCTTAAGGTTCATAGAGGAGCTCTTATTTTGTTTATATCATTTAGTTTAAATATATATATATATATATATATATATATATATATACATATATATATGTATATATATATATATATATATATATATATATCCATATCCCCTGCACCTGCCCTCAGCCACTCCCATTAGTATGATTCCCTTCACCTGTGTTTCCCCTCCCCTATATAGACTCCCCCGCTTTCCCTTGTCCCCTGTCGGGTTGTCTTTGTATCATGTGTGTCCATGTCGCTCGTCACTCCTTGCCTTCTTTGTTTTGAGTTTGTTTTTTCTTAAGTAAAGGACGTTTTGGATTTTGCTCTTTAAACCTGCCTCCGGTCTCCTTCCTCTGCACCTGAGTCTCCGCACACCACACCCGGTCGTGACAATATATGTTGTTTTTTGTTGCAGTCCTCAAATGATTTTGTTCCTGTTTTAAACACTTAAAGAACTTTAACTTTGCTTTGAAAAGTGCCGTATGAATGAAGAAGATGATGATGATGATGATGATGATGTAATCATTGTCGTTATTATCATCATTATTAACTGCGCTTTTATGAGTAATATGATTGAGTGATAATTAAAGTCACGGTTCCATTTAAAGTGTTTAATTGCTTATTTGCTTCATATGAATAATCCTCCTCCTCGAGCCCCCGGCTGAGCGCCGCTGTGTTGGAGTTTTCCCCGGAGAACCAGAGGGTCGCCTCCCTGCGGGGAGTAAGGCTCTGACTGTTTGTGCTCATGCACCGAACAGCAGTTCAGAGGATCCGGCCTTCTTGGAGTCGGTGGGAGGGTCCTGGAGGGGGCGCCGCCTGCCGACTCCATAGTTCTCCTGGAGACTTCAACGCTCACGTGGGCAATGACAGAGAAACAGAGGGGTGATGGGAGGAACGGCTTGCTGATCTGAACCAGAGCGGTGTTTTGTTGTTTGACTTCTGTGCTAGCCACAGTTTGTCCATATGAACACCATGTTGGAGCATAGGGAGGCTCATAAGTGGACCTGGTACCAGAACACCTGAGGCCGGAGATCAATGATGGACTTTGTAATCGTATCATCTGATCTGCGGCCGTATGTCTTGGACACTCGGGTGAAGAGAGGGTTCCCTCTGTAGGGCTCAGCCTTAGAGATAGAGTAAGGAGATGAGTTTCCTCTGTAGGGCTCAGCCTTAGAGATAGAGTAAGGAGATGAGTTTCCTCTGTAGGACTCTTAGAGATAGAGTAAGGAGATGAGTTTCCTCTGTAGGACTCTTAGAGATAGAGTAAGGAGATGAGTTTCCTCTGTAGGACTCTTAGAGATAGAGTAAGGAGATGAGTTTCCTCTGTAGGGCTCTTAGAGATAGAGTAAGGAGATGAGTTTCCTCTGTAGGACTCTTAGAGATAGAGTAAGGAGATGAGTTTCCTCTGTAGGACTCTTAGAGATAGAGTAAGGAGATGAGTTTCCTCTGTAGGACTCTTAGAGATAGAGTAAGGAGATGAGTTTCCTCTGTAGGGCTCTTAGAGATAGAGTAAGGAGATGAGTTTCCTCTCTAGGACTCTTAGAGATAGAGTAAGGAGATGAGTTTCCTCTATAGGACTCTTAGAGATAGAGTAAGGAGATGAGTTTCCTCTGTAGGACTCTTAGAGATAGAGTAAGGAGATGAGTTTCCTCTGTAGGACTCTTAGAGATAGAGTAAGGAGATGAGTTTCCTCTGTAGGACTCTTAGAGATAGAGTAAGGAGATGAGTTTCCTCTGTAGGACTCTTAGAGATAGAGTAAGGAGATGAGTTTCCTCTATAGGACTCTTAGAGATAGAGTAAGGAGATGAGTTTCCTCTATAGGACTCTTAGAGATAGAGTAAGGAGATGAGTTTCCTCTGTAGGGCTCTTAGAGATAGAGTAAGGAGATGAGTTTCCTCTGTAGGACTCTTAGAGATAGAGTAAGGAGATGAGTTTCCTCTGTAGGACTCTTAGAGATAGAGTAAGGAGCTGAGTTTCCTCTGTAGGACTCTTAGAGATAGAGTAAGGAGATGAGTTTCCTCTGTAGGACTCTTAGAGATAGAGTAAGGAGATGAGTTTCCTCTGTAGGACTCTTAGAGATAGAGTAAGGAGATGAGTTTCCTCTGTAGGACTCTTAGAGATAGAGTAAGGAGATGAGTTTCCTCTGTAGGACTCTTAGAGATAGAGTAAGGAGATGAGTTTCCTCTGTAGGACTCTTAGAGATAGAGTAAGGAGATGAGTTTCCTCTGTAGGACTCTTAGAGATAGAGTAAGGAGATGAGTTTCCTCTGTAGGACTCTTAGAGATAGAGTAAGGAGATGAGTTTCCTCTGTAGGACTCTTAGAGATAGAGTAAGGAGATGAGTTTCCTCTGTAGGACTCTTAGAGATAGAGTAAGGAGATGAGTTTCCTCTGTAGGACTCTTAGAGATAGAGTAAGGAGATGAGTTTCCTCTGTAGGGCTCTTAGAGATAGAGTAAGGAGATGAGTTTCCTCTGTAGGGCTCTTAGAGATAGAGTAAGGAGATGAGTTTCCTCTGTAGGGCTCTTAGAGATAGAGTAAGGAGATGAGTTTCCTCTATAGGACTCTTAGAGATAGAGTAAGGAGATGAGTTTCCTCTGTAGGGCTCTTAGAGATAGAGTAAGGAGATGAGTTTCCTCTGTAGGGCTCTTAGAGATAGAGTAAGGATCAGGAGGAGCTTGGAGTTGAGGCTCTGCTCCTTCGCGTTAAAGGAGTCAGCTGAGGTGTTCAGCATCTCATCAGGATTCCTCCATTAGAGGTTTTAGGACACGTCCTCCTGGAGGAGACCCAGAGGAAGACCAGGACACGCTGGAGGATCATCTCTCAGCTGACTGGAACGTCTCAGGATCCCAGAATGATCTGAACATGTTGCTGTGAGAGGAGGTCTGGGTCGGCCTGCTGGACCTGCTGCCACCGAGACCCGACCCCGGATAAGAGGATGATGATGGATGGATGGATGGATTTGGCATCTTAACCCCAAAGTCTCCGCCCGCGCCCAACATCTCTGCTGAACTCGGCTCGTAAAATAAAAGGATTGACTTAAACCCAGTTAGTATGTTGATGCATTCAGCAACTCTTTACTGGGTGGGTGAGTACACGGACATGCTCTGTGCGTGTAGCGTGTGACAGGTTGGGCGTTCAGACGGATGGAGACGTGCCAGCTGTCACTCCTGGAAACACCCATCGGCTCTCTGACGCAGACGAACCACAAAGAGACGAATAGTTCAGCGGCTCAGAAACAGGTTCGTCTTCTGGTTACATCAGACGAAGTTTCTGGAAAAGTACCGACGCCTCAGGAGCTTATTATTGTTTATTCCCCATAAACATAAAGTACCGCTTTCTTTTTGCCTTAAAGTGGCATATTGAACTGAAGCAGCCACATATTAATTATATAAACCATTAAAGTATCATAACACTGTGTATCCTTTAAGATATATGAAACATATGGATGAATAATAATAATAATAATAATATATATATATATATATATATATATATATATATATATATCTATCAGGATAAACTACAACACACAGTCCTGCTAATCATGACTAAAGTAAAAGTATTTCAGTATTCGTTCTGCTGCAGGTTGAGTCCACAGCGCCCCCTGCTGGCTGAAGGACAGAACTCTCAAACTGTAAGAACTCTGTCTGTTCTTCTTGGTTCAATGAGGAAACCGACCAGAACCATAAGAACCAGGTTCCACCTGAACCATCAGAACTACTAACAGAAACACCAATGGACCCATCAGACATCAGAACCAGGCTCCATCAGAACCACCTGGACCACCAACAGAACCGTCAGAACCCCAGGATCCCCATCAGAACCAGGCTCTATCAGAACCACCAGAACTCTTACATTTGTCCAGTTTCA
Organism: Myoxocephalus aenaeus; assembly: GCA_038501785.1. Classification (NCBI taxonomy): domain Eukaryota; kingdom Metazoa; phylum Chordata; class Actinopteri; order Perciformes; family Cottidae; genus Myoxocephalus; species Myoxocephalus aenaeus. The sequence goes on from JBAMJR010000215.1 coordinate 292,015, forward strand.
TTGTTGTGATTGTACTAAAGTTAAAATATAATGTATTGTACTTCATAATTATATTCTTCTATTTTAATTTCACAGAAAAGAAGAAACAAAGAGGCGGATTTCAATGAGATTGTGTTTTGTAAAAATATTTTAAGTGTGTGTGTGTGTGTGTGTGTGTGTGTGTGTGTGTGTGTGTGTGTGTGTGTGTGTGTGTGTGTGTGTGTGCGTGTGTGCAGGGGCGGTTTTGGGCACGGGCGACCCGGGCAGCTGCCCGGGGCGGCACTTTTTCATGACACGTGGGGGGCGGCACGACCACTTAAAAAAAAATAATATATATATATATATATATATATCATCTGGGCCGCGAAGCGGTTTTGCATTATCTATCATATCACTGTGTGGGGAATTGGCAGACTGGCGCCCCCTGCAGCTGCAGCGCCCTGCTTGCTAAGAAGGTTCCGTCTACTAGTGACGTGTCGGTCGAACCAAACGGCTCTGAGAGCTCTC
>JBAMJR010000215.1:297500-325000 GCA_038501785.1 Myoxocephalus aenaeus
AGAAAGACAAGGGAATATAAAAAATACCACAAACAGCCAACATGGACCCAGAAGATCAGATTGACAGCTGCATGTTTTGAACAGTAACGTAATATTATTATCCAGCATGTAGCTCGTAGCACGCTGTGCTGCCTCACTGTTAGCATGACTCTCGTTAGCCAAGAGGAGCATGCTGGATGTCCATGAAGTCTCAAAGGTCACACAGGAAGTTCTGCAGTTAAATCTGAAGGTTTGGTCTGGAGGCTCGGTGACGTAGCGACACTTGTAGGCTAGTTGAGGAACCGCTGTAGCTAGCAAGCTAACCGCTAACGGTAGTAAGTAACCCCCCATAATGAAAAAATAAGTAATTTCATATGGATGGATGATAGATACTTTCTTCATCCCCAAGGGGAAATGTGTTGTTGAAGTAGCAGCTTACAGACACAAAATGACAGGGATGAAAGATATATACACATATTAATAATGAGCTGAAGGGTCAGTGTGTAAACCCGTTAGCTCGTTGACTTAGCAATGTCGCTAACGGCACAATAAGTTCAGTTGTATTTGTTTCTTGTGTGTTTTTCTACTAAAATCCATCAACAAAATAAACTTCCGTCTTCACAGAACATAACTCAGTTATGTTTTGGTGACAAAACCACTCGGGTCAGTTGAGGAAAAGATCTTCGTTTGGGTTCAACTAAACACAGAAGTGCCTCGTTTCACACGGAGAACCCACAGCGGCCTCCTGGGAGAACGATCGCAGTTTGCTTTCTGAAGAAAGGCCCATTCTTTTCAGGAGCTCCATGAATCTCAGGAGCTCCACTGCTGCGTCTCTGAGGCCGGCCGGCCTCTGGACCGGGTGGCAGGACGCCTTCGGGCGGCGAGCGTGAAGCGAGTCAACTATAAGTAAAATAATCCGTGAGACGGAAGTTAAAGCTCATGTACTAACATGTTCAACCTCTCCTCTGATTGGTTGTTCCTCGTCACGTGATCTCTCGGGCCGAGGTACTTCCTCATCTAAGATTTCTGAGGATAACGTGAAATGATTTTGTGGGAAATCGATTTTTTGCTTTTTGCTGTGGATGCTGGATGAGAGCCGCCTGAGCATCAGAGGGCAGGTCTTCCCGCGCTGCATTGTGGGTAGGTGAAGACAGTGCACTGACCAATAGACTCACCTATTCCTCCCTTCTCATCGCCTCCTCCACTGAGCTTTGAGATGCCATCAGAGACCATTGACGAGAACCCTCCTCCTCCCTCCTTCTTCTCCTCCTCCTTGTGCCCTGCAGAGACAAACACTGTTAGGCTCTCCAGCACCACCTTCAGGTGGAACCGGGTCCTGCCTGCAGCAGATGGGTTCGGATCCCAAATATTTGAGGTGAATGAATGAAGTAGATTCACTGAGTGTGTTATGTAATAGTGGAGGAGACTCCAGAGGATAAGACATCCCATAAACAAAGCTGCTCAGATCATGAACTCTTTCTATTTCAATCATAATCATTTTAAATAGAACACACTAGTGTTCCACATAATAATCCATATATTCTGCACGTTGCCCCCTCACTATTCTTTATTATTATTATGATTATTATTATTTAACGTTCTACACGATGCGCTTCATAATCACTGAGTGCTTTTTGGTTTAAGAAACAAAGTCAAAGTTCCTCTAAAAGTCAAAAGTGAAATGAAACTCACCTCCTATGATGTCCTTGAAGAAGTCCATGTCTGCAGGTGATGAGGTCTGAGCCTCCAGAGAGTCCTGTATATAGGGATGGGGGGGATGGGGGGGAGGGGGCGGGGCTTATGGAGGCAGGTGGGTCTGTGGTCTCGCCCTGTTCAGAAATCAGGTGTGACTTCAAGGTGGACAAGTCTGAACAGGTGTGTGTGTGTGGGGGGGGGCGGTCTGTGTCTGTCTGTGTGTGTGTGTGGTGTGTGTGTGTGTGTGTGTGTGTGTGTGTGTGTGTGTGTGTGTGTGTGTGTGTGTGTGTGTGTGTGACCTCCCTAAAGACGAATTTAAAGAAGGCTGCATGACTCACCACTTGTTCATAACATAAAGAGACAAAGATGATGTATTCATGTGTTCATCACAACATGTCCTCTCATAGTCAGAGTGAAATGATGAAAGCGTTTTACTGAGTCAGAAGCCAACAGGAGGAACGACTCCGTGGGAACCTGTCGGCTCTCCTGCAGAGAGCAAAGCTCTGGTTGCTGCTCCAGGTACTCCAGCAGTACTAGTGCGAGTACTACTACTGCTTTCTGGAGTATTCCTGCCCTCAGCAGCTGTATATAAGTACAACGAACACGTACTTCTACCTGGAGCCTGTTGACAGACATCAGATCCTCCTGAGGCCGACGTCACAGATCACTGAGCCTCTCCAACTCCTCCTTAAGGTTCATAGAGGAGCTCTTACTTTGTTTATATCATTTAGTTAAACAAATTAATATATACTGTATACATTTGTTGTTTTTTGTTGCAGTCCTCAAATGATTTTGTTGAAAAGTGCCGTATGAATGAAGAAGAAGATGATGATGATGTAATCATCGTCGTTATTATCATAAGATAGAGCATGGGCTCTGGAACCAAGCTCCTGGAGAAGGGTTGGACTTTGTCCTTTTCTGGAGTTGCCCAGGGTGAGAGGCGCCGGGCGGGGCTGGGGATCGAGCCCCCGGCTGAGCGCCGCTGTGTTGGAGTTTTCCCCAGAGAACCAGAGGGTCACCTCCGTGTGCCTGCAGGTTGCGGAGAGTACGGACATGTTCTGTGCATGTAAGCGCGTGACTGTTTGGCCGTTCAGACGGATGGAGACGTGCCAGCTGCCGCTCGGTGGAAACACCCATCGGCTCTCTGATGCAGCCAAACAACAAAGAGACAAACAGTTCAGCGGCTCAGAAACAGGTTTGTCTTTTTTTTGGGCAAAGTGACATCAGATAAAGTTTCTGGAAAAGTACAGACACCTCCACAATTATCAAAACATCCAACTGGAGTCAGGAGCTTATTATTGTGGCGTCTGTACTTTTCCATAAACATAAAGTACAGCTTTCTTTTTGCCTTAAAGTGACATATTGAACTGAAGCAGCCACATATTAATTATATAAACCATTAAAGTATCATAAAACTGTGTATCCTTTAAGATATATGTAACATATCGATGAATAATAATATAATTTGATTAGAAAAAGAAAAAAAAACGTTATTAATCCCCAGTATAATATATATATGGGTCTGGTGGGCGGGCTTTCGCCCATGGGGCCCGGTCGGGCTCGGCCTGAAGAAACATCATGGAGCAATCACCCTGTGGACTCACCACCCACAGGGAGAAGCATCAGGGTCGGGTGCTATGTAGACCGGGTGCCGGGCCAGGCAGGAGACCTGGGCAAGCCGATCGACGGCAGCATAGACGAGCTCTAGGGACGTGGAGCGTCACCTCGCTAGCGGGGAAAAAGAAACATGCACTATTTTAATCCCCTTGGGGAAATTCTTCTCTGCATTTGACCCATCCCTGGATAGGGAGCAGTGGGCAGCCCTGTGAGGCGCCCGGGGAGCAGTTAAGGGTTCAGTGTCTTGCTCAGGGACACTTCGACATGTGAGCTATGGGGGGACTGGGGATCGAACCGGCTACCTTGTGGTTGCGGGACGACCACTCATCCCCCTGAGCTACAGCCAGAGCTGGTGCAGGAGGTAGAGCGGTACCAGATAGATATAGTTGGCTCACCTCCACCAGAGGACGGGCTCTGGAACCAAGCTCCTGGAGAAGGGTTGGACCTTGTCCTTTTCTGGAGTTGCCCCGGGTGAGAGGGTCGCCTCCCTGCGCCTACGGGTTGCGGGGAGTAAGGCTCTGACTGTTGTTTGTCATTATGCACCGAACAGCAGTTCAGAGTATCCGGCCTTCTTGGAGTCGACTCCATAGTTCTCCTGGGAGACTTCAACGCTCACGTGGGCAATGACAGAGAAACAGAGGGGTGATTGGGAGGAACGGCTTGCTGATCTGAACCCGAACGGTGTTTTGTTGTTGGACTTCTGTGCTAGCCACAGTTTGTCCATAAGGGACACCATGTTGGAGCATGAGGTGGCTCATAAGTGGACCTGGTACCAGAACACCTGAGGTCGGAGATCAATGATGGACTTTGTAATTGTATCATCTGATCTGCGGCCGTATGTCTTGGACACTCGGGTGAAGAGAGGAGCAGAGCTGATCACCAGCTGGTGGGGAGTTGGATCAGATGGAGTCGGCTAGAAAGACCTGGCAAGCCCAAACGTGTAGTGAGGGTGAACTGGGAACTTCTGGCGGAGGATCCTGTCCGGGAGGTCTTCAACTCCCACTTCCGGAAGAACCTCTCACAGATCCCGAGGGAGGCTGGGGACATGGAATCCGAGTGGACCGTGTTCAAAACCTCTATTGTGTTGCGGCCGCTAGGAGCTGTGGTCAGAAGGTCATCGGTGTCGTGGGGGCAACCTGAGAACCTGGTGGTGGACACTGGGGGTGAGGGAAGCCGTCAAGCTGAAGAAGGAGGCCTTTAGACCTGGTTGGCCCAGGGGTCTCCTGAAGCATCTGACAGGTACCGGCAGACCAGAAGGGCTGCAGCTGCGGTGGTCGTGATGCTAACACTCAGGCATAGGAGGAGTTCGGGGAGGCCATGGAGAAGGACTTCCTGTTGGCCTCAAGGAGATTCTGGGGGGGACATCGTCGAGCGGTGGAAAGAGCACTTTGAGGAACTCCTAAACCCGGCCAACATGTCTCCTGCAGAGAGGGCAGCGCCTGAAGTCTTTGGGGTGGTTGCACCCATATCCCTGCTGGAGGCCACTAAGGTAGTCAAAAAGCTCCTTGGTGGCGCCGGGTGGATGAGATCCGCCCTGAGATGCTGAAGGCGCTGGACATTGTTGGGCTGTCTTGGCTGACACACCTCTTCAATGTCGCATGGGGGTCAGGAACATGGACTGATGACCGGGGTGGTGGTTCCCATCTTCAAGAAAGGGGACCAGAGAGTGTGAACTATAAGGGTATCACACTGCTCAGCCTCCCGTGGAAAGCTTATGCCAGGTTCCTGGAAAGGAGGCTCCAGGGTGCTGAGAGGAGGCTCCGACCGCTTGTGGAACCCAGATTCAAGACGAACAGTGCAGGTTTCGTCCCGGTCGTGGAACAGTGGACCAGCTCTTTACCCTCGCAAGATTACTGGAGGGGTCCTGGGAGTTTGCCCAACCAGTCTACATGTGCTTTGTAGACTTGGAGAAGGCCTTTGACCGGGTCCCTCGGGGGTTTTTGTGGTGGGTGCTGCGGGAGTATGGGGTGCCGGACCCGTTGGCACGGGCCATCTGGTCTCTGTACGCCTGCAGTAGGAGCTGTGTTAGTATCCTCTAAGGCTCAGCCTTAGAGATAGAGTAAGGAGATGAGTTTCCTCTGTATCTGCATCTTAACCCCAAAGTCTCCGCCCGCGCCCAACATCTCTGCTGAACTCGGCTCGTAAAATAAAAGGATTGACTTAAACCGAGTTAGTATGTTGATGCATTCAGCAACAGCAGTTTGGGCATTCAGACGGATGGAGACGTGCCAGCTGCCGCTCGGTGGAAACACCCATCGGCTCTCTGATGCAGCCAAACCACAAAGAGAGAAATTTTTCAGCGGCTCAGAAAAAGGTGCGTCTTCTTGGCAAAGTTACATCAGACAAAGTTTCTGGAAAAGTACAGACGCCTCCACAATTATCAAAACATCCAACTGGAGTCAGGAGCTTATTATTGTGGCTTGTTATTGTGGCGTCTGTACTTTTCCATAAACATAAAGTACAGCTTTCTTTTTGCCTTAAAGTGACATATTGAACTGAAGCAGCCACATATTAATTATATAAACCATTAAAGTATCATAAAACTGTGTATCCTTTAAGATATATGTAACATATCGATGAATAATAATATAATTTGATTAGAAAAAGAAAAAAAAAACGTTATTAATCCCCAGTATAATATATATATGGGTCTGGTGGGCGGGCTTTCGCCCATGGGGCCCGGTCGGGCTCGGCCTGAAGAAACATCATGGAGCAATCACCCTGTGGACTCACCACCCACAGGGAGAAGCATCAGGGTCGGGTGCTATGTAGACCGGGTGCCGGGCCAGGCAGGAGACCTGGGCAAGCCGATCGACGGCAGCATAGACGAGCTCTAGGGACGTGGAGCGTCACCTCGCTAGCGGGGAAAAAGAAACATGCACTATTTTAATCCCCTTGGGGAAATTCTTCTCTGCATTTGACCCATCCCTGGATAGGGAGCAGTGGGCAGCCCTGTGAGGCGCCCGGGGAGCAGTTAAGGGTTCAGTGTCTTGCTCAGGGACACTTCGACATGTGAGCTATGGGGGGACTGGGGATCGAACCGGCTACCTTGTGGTTGCGGGACGACCACTCATCCCCCTGAGCTACAGCCAGAGCTGGTGCAGGAGGTAGAGCGGTACCAGATAGATATAGTTGGCTCACCTCCACCAGAGGACGGGCTCTGGAACCAAGCTCCTGGAGAAGGGTTGGACCTTGTCCTTTTCTGGAGTTGCCCCGGGTGAGAGGGTCGCCTCCCTGCGCCTACGGGTTGCGGGGAGTAAGGCTCTGACTGTTGTTTGTCATTATGCACCGAACAGCAGTTCAGAGTATCCGGCCTTCTTGGAGTCGACTCCATAGTTCTCCTGGGAGACTTCAACGCTCACGTGGGCAATGACAGAGAAACAGAGGGGTGATTGGGAGGAACGGCTTGCTGATCTGAACCCGAACGGTGTTTTGTTGTTGGACTTCTGTGCTAGCCACAGTTTGTCCATAAGGGACACCATGTTGGAGCATGAGGTGGCTCATAAGTGGACCTGGTACCAGAACACCTGAGGTCGGAGATCAATGATGGACTTTGTAATTGTATCATCTGATCTGCGGCCGTATGTCTTGGACACTCGGGTGAAGAGAGGAGCAGAGCTGATCACCAGCTGGTGGGGAGTTGGATCAGATGGAGTCGGCTAGAAAGACCTGGCAAGCCCAAACGTGTAGTGAGGGTGAACTGGGAACTTCTGGCGGAGGATCCTGTCCGGGAGGTCTTCAACTCCCACTTCCGGAAGAACCTCTCACAGATCCCGAGGGAGGCTGGGGACATGGAATCCGAGTGGACCGTGTTCAAAACCTCTATTGTGTTGCGGCCGCTAGGAGCTGTGGTCAGAAGGTCATCGGTGTCGTGGGGGCAACCTGAGAACCTGGTGGTGGACACTGGGGGTGAGGGAAGCCGTCAAGCTGAAGAAGGAGGCCTTTAGACCTGGTTGGCCCAGGGGTCTCCTGAAGCATCTGACAGGTACCGGCAGACCAGAAGGGCTGCAGCTGCGGTGGTCGTGATGCTAACACTCAGGCATAGGAGGAGTTCGGGGAGGCCATGGAGAAGGACTTCCTGTTGGCCTCAAGGAGATTCTGGGGGGGACATCGTCGAGCGGTGGAAAGAGCACTTTGAGGAACTCCTAAACCCGGCCAACATGTCTCCTGCAGAGAGGGCAGCGCCTGAAGTCTTTGGGGTGGTTGCACCCATATCCCTGCTGGAGGCCACTAAGGTAGTCAAAAAGCTCCTTGGTGGCGCCGGGTGGATGAGATCCGCCCTGAGATGCTGAAGGCGCTGGACATTGTTGGGCTGTCTTGGCTGACACACCTCTTCAATGTCGCATGGGGGTCAGGAACATGGACTGATGACCGGGGTGGTGGTTCCCATCTTCAAGAAAGGGGACCAGAGAGTGTGAACTATAAGGGTATCACACTGCTCAGCCTCCCGTGGAAAGCTTATGCCAGGTTCCTGGAAAGGAGGCTCCAGGGTGCTGAGAGGAGGCTCCGACCGCTTGTGGAACCCAGATTCAAGACGAACAGTGCAGGTTTCGTCCCGGTCGTGGAACAGTGGACCAGCTCTTTACCCTCGCAAGATTACTGGAGGGGTCCTGGGAGTTTGCCCAACCAGTCTACATGTGCTTTGTAGACTTGGAGAAGGCCTTTGACCGGGTCCCTCGGGGGTTTTTGTGGTGGGTGCTGCGGGAGTATGGGGTGCCGGACCCGTTGGCACGGGCCATCTGGTCTCTGTACGCCTGCAGTAGGAGCTGTGTTAGTATCCTCTAAGGCTCAGCCTTAGAGATAGAGTAAGGAGATGAGTTTCCTCTGTATCTGCATCTTAACCCCAAAGTCTCCGCCCGCGCCCAACATCTCTGCTGAACTCGGCTCGTAAAATAAAAGGATTGACTTAAACCGAGTTAGTATGTTGATGCATTCAGCAACAGCAGTTTGGGCATTCAGACGGATGGAGACGTGCCAGCTGCCGCTCGGTGGAAACACCCATCGGCTCTCTGATGCAGCCAAACCACAAAGAGAGAAATTTTTCAGCGGCTCAGAAAAAGGTGCGTCTTCTTGGCAAAGTTACATCAGACAAAGTTTCTGGAAAAGTACAGACGCCTCCACAATTATCAAAACATCCAACTGGAGTCAGGAGCTTATTATTGTGGCTTGTTATTGTGGCGTCTGTACTTTTCCATAAACATAAAGTACAGCTTTCTTTTTGCCTTAAAGTGACATATTGAACTGAAGCAGCCACATATTAATTATATAAACCATTAAAGTATCATAAAACTGTGTATCCTTTAAGATATATGTAACATATCGATGAATAATAATATAATTTGATTAGAAAAAGAAAACAAACTTTATTAATCCCCAGTATAATATATATATATGGGTCTGGTGGGCGGGCTTTCGCCCATGGGGCCCGGTCGGGCTCGGCCTGAAGAAACATCATGGAGCAATCACCCTGTGGACTCACCACCCACAGGGAGAAGCATCAGGGTCGGGTGCTATGTAGACCGGGTGCCGGGCCAGGCAGGAGACCTGGGCAAACCGATCGACGGCAGCATAGACGAGCTCTAGGGACGTGGAGCGTCACCTCGCTAGCGGGGAAAGAGCCGGAGCTGGTGCAGGAGGTGGAGCAGTACCAGATAGATATAGTTGGCTCACCTCCACCAGAGCACGGGCTCTGGAACCAAGCTCCTGGAGAAGGGTTGGACCTTGTCCTTTTCTGGAGTTGCCCAGGGTGAGAGGGTCGCCTCCCTGCGCCTACGGGTTGCGGGGAGTAAGGCTCTGACTGTTGTTTGTCATTATGCACCGAACAGCAGTTCAGAGTATCCGGCCTTCTTGGAGTCGACTCCATAGTTCCCCTGGAGACTTCAACGCTCACGTGGGCAATGACAGAGAAACAGAGGGGTGATGGGAGGAACGGCTTGCTGATCTGAATCCGAACGGTGTTTTGTTGTTGGACTTCTGTGCTAGCCACAGTTTGTCCATAAGGGACACCATGTTGGAGCATAGGGAGGCTCATAAGTGGACCTGGTACCAGAACACCTGAGGCCGGAGATCAATGATGGACTTTGTAATCGTATCATCTGATCTGCGGTCGTATGTCTTGGACACTTGGGTGAAGAGAGGAGCAGAGCTGATCACCAGCTGGTGGGGAGTTGGATCAGATGGAGTCGGCTAGAAAGACCTGGCAAGCCCAAACGTGTAGTGAGGGTGAACTGGGAACTTCTGGCAGAGGATCCTGTCCGGGAGGTCTTCAACTCCCACTTCCGGAAGAACCTCTCACAGATCCCGAGGGAGGCTGGGGACATGGAATCCGAGTGGACCGTGTTCAAAACCTCTATTGTGTTGCGGCCGCTAGGAGCTGTGGTCAGAAGGTCATCGGTGTCGTGGCGGCAACCTGAGAACCTGGTGGTGGACACTGGGGGTGAGGGAAGCCGTCAAGCTGAAGAAGGAGGCCTTTAGACCTGGTAGACGCCTCTTCAATGTCGCATGGAGGTCAGGAACATGGACTGATGACCGGGGTGCTGGTTCCCATCTTCAAGAAAGGGGACCAGAGAGTGTGAACTATAAGGGTATCACACTGCTCAGCCTCCCGGGGAAAGCTTATGCCAGGTTCCTGGAAAGGAGGCTCCAGGGTGCTGAAAGGAGGCTCCAGGGTGCTGAAAGGAGGCTCCGACCGCTTGTGGAACCCAGATTCAAGACGAACAGTGCAGGTTTCGTCCCGGTCGTGGAACAGTGGACCAGCTCTTTACCCTCGCAAGATTACTGGAGGAGTCCTGGGAGTTTGCCCAACCAGTCTACATGTGGTTTGTAGACTTGGAGAAGGCTTTAGATCGGGTCCCTCAGGGTTTTTTGTGGGGGGTGCTGCGGGAGTATGGGGTGCCGGACCCGTTGGCACGGGCCATCTGGTCTCTGTACGCCTGCAGTAGGAGCTGTGTTAGTATCCTCTAAGGCTCAGCCTTAGAGATAGAGTAAGGAGATGAGTTTCCTCTGTATCTGCATCTTAACCCCAAAGTCTCCGCCCGCGCCCAACATCTCTGCTGAACTCGGCTCGTAAAATAAAAGGATTGACTTAAACCCAGTTAGTATGTTGATGCATTCAGCAACAGCAGTTTGGGCATTCAGACGGATGAAGACGTGCCAGCTGCCGCTCGGTGGAAACACCCATCGGCTCTCTGATGCAGCCAAACCACAAAGAGACAAACAGTTCAGCGGCTCAGAAACAGGTTTGTCTTTTTTTTGGGCAAAGTTACATCAGATAAAGTTTCTGGAAAAGTACAGACGCCTCCACAATTATCAAAACATCCAACTGGAGTCAGGAGCTTATTATTGTAGCTTGTTATTGTGGCCTCTGTACTTTTCCATAAACATAAAGTACAGCTTTCTTTTTGCCTTAAAGTGACATATTGAACTGAAGCAGCCACATATTAATTATATAAACCATTAAAGTATCATAACACTGTGTATCCTTTAAGATATATGAAACATATCGATGAATAATAATATAATATATATGCGAATGCATATATATATATATATATATATATATATATATATATATATATATATATATATATATATATATGTATATGTATATGTATATATATATACATATACGTATACATATATATATATATATATATATATATATATATATAAATCTATATTTATATCTATATATATATATATACATATATATGTGTGTATATATATATATACACACCTCAGGATAAACTACAACACACAGTCCTGCTAATCATGACTAAAGTAAAAGTATTTCAGTATTCGTTCTGCTGCAGGTTGAGTCCACAGCGCCCCCTGCTGGCTGAAGGACAGAGTTCAAGAACTTCATGAGCTTCTCATGTCAAACTGTAAGAACTCTGTCTGTTCTTCTTGGTTCAATGAGGAAACCGACCAGAACCATAAGAACCAGGTTCCACCTGAACCATCAGAACTACTAACAGAAACACCAATGGACCCATCAGACATCAGAACCAGGCTCCATCAGAACCACCTGGACCACCAACAGAACCGTCAGAACCCCAGGATCCCCATCAGAACCAGGCTCTATCAGAACCACCAGAACTCTTACATTTGTCCAGTTTCATTGTTGTGTTAAAATATAATTTATTGTACTTTTAATTTCAAAGTAAAGAAGAAACAAAGAGGCGGATTTCAATCAGATTGTGTTTTGTAAAAATATTTTAATATCAGAAACACAGACAGTGTGTGTGTGTGTGTGTGTGTGTGTGTGTGTGTGTGTGTGTCAGTAAGGCAACATGCAGTCAAAGGGGGCGGGGCCAGCCTTGTGATTGACTGGAGGAGTGGGCGGGGCCTGTGGGCAGGGTCAGCCTTGTGATTGACTGGAGGAGGGGGCGGGGCCTGTGGGCGGGGTCAGTCTTGTGATTGACTGAAGGAGGGGGCGGGTCCTGTGGGCGGGGTCAGTCTTGTGATTGACTGAGGAGGGGGCGGGGCCTGTGGGCGGGGTCAGCCTTGTGATTGACTGGATGAGTGGTTGGGGCCTGTGGGCGGGGTCAGTCTTGTGATTGACGGGAGGAGGGGGCGGGGCCTGTGGGACACTCGGCCTGGTGGATGATGTCATTGCACACGGAGGTCAAAGGGTTGAGCGACGGTTCAATTGTAGAGGTTCCTCTTCTCTCGTTGCTCATTGGACGGGAAGAAACAGGAAGTGACAGCAGGTCGGCGAGGACGAGACTCTGAGGGAAAGAAAACCAAAAGAAGGGCTTCATGTGTTAAAGCTGCATTCTCTTTCCTGACCACCAGGGGTCAATAGAAGTCTATATAAATGACTCTACTTCTCAAACTCAAATCCAATCCCCAATCAATTCCCCCGGACGAAGACCTCACCTCATCTATTCTTCTTCTCGCCTTCACCATCATCGCCTCCATCATCTCCACCGCCGCCATCTTGTTGGCCACCGCCATCTTGTTGGACCCCTCCGTTCTCCTCCTGCTTCTTAGCCGTGTCCTCGCTGTTCTTGGACTCGTCCACATACTCCCCTGCAGAGACAAACACTGTTAGGCTCTCCAGCACCACCTTCAGGTGGAACCGGGTCCTGCCTGCAGCAGATGGGTTCGGATCCCAAATATTTGAGGTGAATGAATGAAGTAGATTCACTGAGTGTGTTATGTAATAGTAGAGGAGACTCCAGAGGATAAGACATCCCATAAACTAGAGTCCTCGCTTGGCCTTTCTTTCTAAGTCTGGATGAGGCGGACGAGATTATTATGATTATTATTAATTAATTATGATTATTATTATTTAACGTTACCCAAAGTAAATTGGAAGCTGTACTTGAACTATTTGGAGTAAATGAATGGTCTTGGTCTCTTTTGAAAGGTAACACTCTGAAGCTTTTCCCCTCAATAGTCAGAATCACTTTAAGTGCTGCTGACACTGAGTTATATAAGTTTGAACACACTAAAGTATAAGGTTTTTATTTCCTCCTGAACATTTCTTTGCAAATAGATGCCTGTAGATGACTATAAATGGGACTTATGGACTGGAAAACACAATGGGACAATAGCCTGAAGCCTTATCTAGTCTAAGTCAAAAGCAGATAACAATATCACAGAAAATGAATATTTTACACATGTTTTTCTAATGAAATGTCTAGGCGTTTTTCCATTTTGAGACTGAAAATATTCATGATATATATATATATATATATATATATATATATATATATATATATACTATATATCTATTAAAAAGGCTTATAGTCTTGCAAACTTATAGAGGTACTATTCATATGTACTACCAGTATTGCTGACACAGAGAAAATTAAGTATAAATGCATTTTCATGCTAATTCAATGCCAAACTGAGTCTCAGTCAGCAGAAATCTCTTCTCATCAAACTGAAGGCTGTTGGGATCAGCTCCACCCCCTCTTGTTTGGACCCGTTTTTTAGGCAATTTCATTGGCTGTACGAAACGCCTGTCATCTGAGCCGTATGACGTGACAGGCTTGAACCACGTAAGGAGAGAGAGGCTGAGCCTGTACTTCAACGTAGCCTCTAGTTGGGTAATGTAGCCTGTCAGTCAGGACATGAAGCTCCTATTGGTTCAAGTGGGGATCCAATAGAAAGGTTAGATTTCGGCGGTCATTATGATGCACCGTTTTCCACTGTGCTCTCATGCAAACTTGCTTTTCTTCTAAAAACAAAAAGTGATTGTTTCATATCTTCCAGCTGATATGAAATGATGCAACACCAGTTTGTGGATATTTATGGATGTAATCACGGGTTTTGGACTAAATCTTTTATGGGATTTTTTTTTTATTGGACCTTTACGATGTAACAACGCCGTTGTTCTTGGAATGTTATGGATTTATGGATCAATAAGAGGCGTCATCGGTGAGTTGCCTGGATTTTGCTATCGTTTGTTTGTTTATTTTTGTCTGACAAAAGTCTCGTTTGTAGCTGCTGTGGTGGTCTGATCTAGAAACGGACACATAGCTGGAATCACAAGAATCGTAGGTTGCCAGAAACATGTGGCACTCGTACCGAACTATAAATAGGAGGTACAGTGTACACTAGAATGTCCAGTAAAGGACGCCCGCGGGACGGCAGAACGTTAAGAGGTTATTAATAAAAGATACGCTTCATACTCATGAATGACTGCTTTCTGGTTTAAACTGGTTAACAAAGTCAAACCTCTCATGATACTCACTCGCTGTCTTTGCCACCTTGATGAAGAGATCCATGGCGTCCATGTCTGCAGGTGATGTGTTCTGAGCCACCAGAGAGTCTGAGTATATGAGGATGGAGGGGGCGGGGCTTATGGAGGCAGGTGGGTGTCTGGTATCGCCCTGTTCAAGAATCAGGTGTGGCTTCAGGGTGGACCAGTCTCACAGGTGTGTGTGTGTGTGTGTGTGTGTGTGTGTGTGTGTGTGTGTGTGTGTGTGTGTGTGTGTGTGTGTGTGTGTGTGTGTGTGTGTGTGTGTGTGTGACCTCCCTAAAGAAGAATGTAAAGAAGCTTCATGACTCACCACTTATTCATAACATAAAGACACAAAGAGTCTGAATGAGTCACAGAAGCCTCAACCGCTGTAACCAACCAGGTGGAACCAGGTGGACCTGCAGGGCCCGATCCTTTGAGCCGTGGTGTTAATGTGTACTACTGAGAGTACTAATGTGTACTACTGAGAGGTATTAATGTGTACTACTGAGAGTGTCAGGAGGTGGTTTAAGAGAGGACCCAAACGCCAACAACCGTATATAAGGCAAGGCTTCAGTAGACGGGATAAAAAAAGGAACGAACAGGGAACACGGCAACTAACACGCAGTACGATCCGACCAAGGGACAGGAGACAGACAGGGTTATAATACAAGGGGAAGGTGATTGGACACAGCAGGAAACTATCAGGGACAAGGCAGACAATCAACAGACAGTCACGGACAATCACAGAGGATACACAAGACAAGGACTTCAAAATAAAACAGGAAAAAAGACAAACCCACATCTTGACAGAACTATTGAAAACTATTTTTATAAACCAAAAGATTAGTTGATTATTGTGAAAATGATCATCAGAACCCACATCAGAACCACCAACAGAACCATCAGAACCCTGATCAGAACCATTAGTTGCTCTATCACAACCATCAGAACCCCAGGACCCCCATCAGAACCAGGCTCTATCAGAACCATCAGAACTCTTACATTTGTCCAGTTTTGTTGTTGTATTTGTACTGAAGTTAAAATATAATGTATTCTACTTTTTGTTTGTGTATTGATGATAATTATATTATTCTATTTTAATTTCACAGGGAAGAAGAAACAAAGAGGCGGATTTCAATCAG
The DNA here is from genome assembly GCA_038501785.1 of Myoxocephalus aenaeus. Classification (NCBI taxonomy): domain Eukaryota; kingdom Metazoa; phylum Chordata; class Actinopteri; order Perciformes; family Cottidae; genus Myoxocephalus; species Myoxocephalus aenaeus. Next base: position 312,630 of record JBAMJR010000215.1, read on the forward strand.
ATTTTTATTTCACTTGTGTTTTGTAAAAATCGGTTAATATCAGAAACACAGACTGTGTGTGTGTGTGTGTGTGTGTGTGTGTGTGTGTGTGTGTGTGTGTGTGTGTGTGTGTGTTTTTCTAGTATATTTGTTGTGTGTCAGTAAGGCAACATGCAGTCAAAGGGGGCGGGGCCTGTGGGACACTCGGCCTGGTGGATGATGTCATTGCACACGGAGGTCAAAGGGTTGAGCGACAGTTAAAATGTAGAGGTTCCTCTTCTCTCGTTGCTCATTGGATGGGAAGAAACAGGAAGTGACAGCAGGTCGGCGAGGACGAGACTCTGAGAGGGAAAGAAAACCAAAAGGGCTTCATGTGTTAAAGCTGCATTCTCTCTCCTGACCACCAGGGGGCGACTCCTCTGGTTGTATAGAAGTCTATGCTTCATGTGTTAAAGCTGCATTCTCTCTCCTGACCACCAGGGGGCGACTCCTCTAGTTGTATAGAAGTCTATGCTTCATGTGTTAAAGCTGCATTCTCTCTCCTGACCACCAGGGGGCGACTCCTCTGGTTGTATAGAAGTATATGCTTCATGTGTTAAAGCTGCATTCTCTCTCCTGACCACCAGGGGGCGACTCCTCTGGTTGTATAGAAGTCAATGCTTCATGTGTTAAAGCTGCATACTCTCTCCTGACCACCAGGGGGTGACTCCTCTGGTTGTATAGAAGTCAATGCTTCATGTGTTAAAGCTGCATACTCTCTCCTGACCACCAGGGGGTGACTCCTCTGGTTGTATAGAAGTCTATATAAATGACTCTACTTCTCTTGATGTATTCCCTCAGTAAACATTGTAAACATGAGTTTATGTCTCAATCTCTAGTTTCAAGTCTTCTTCAATACAGCATGATGTTCATTTAGTGAATTATGGTAATTTAGAGTCAAACAGACCATAAAGCAGGGGACGCTTTAGGGCGGGGCCACAAGGTGATTGGCAGGTCTCTATGTCACTGATATGGTCGCTTCCTGTTTACCGGTTGCATAAAAACAAGATGGCGACGGCCGGTAGTTTCCTCACCTACTGTGCCGCCTGTTCCGTTGGTTCTCCCCCTGCTTCTGTCTTTGGGAGGGCGGCCTGCAGGGGAGACAGAGCAGAGGTCACATGACCACCAAACCAACCTCAGCCCACCTGTGTTTGTCTCTTCAACGTTTCCTATGAACTCAAGGTTCAAGCAGCAAACACATGTTAGAGTTCTCTCTGCTGAGAGACGTGAGATGACAGAAACAGCCAAGCTAGTCGTTGTTGATGTGAGGAACAGCAGCGTATTCCAACCAGATTCATCGCTCTCGCTTCACTTGTTTCCTTGTTTCCTTGTTTCCTTGTTTCCTTGTTTCCCAGAGTGCAAGAAAAACTCAACTAGTCACAATCATGTTGGTGAAAATCCTCAAAACTCAACTCATTATAAATGGTTTAGAAAACAGAACCAAGATGGAAACCAGCGTGGTTCTTTCTCTAAAGAGTCCGCAGAGTAAAGAGCGGCGTCGTCAGCATAACGAGGAGCGGCACACGGATTCAGCTCAAGGAACAAAGTTTCCTTTCCTAACACCTTCCCTGCATCCTTCTCCTTCATGCTCGGCTGCTTTTAAACTCTGAGAGGAAACGCGTTGATATTAGCAGCACTCCATCATAAACGGGTTTCCTGCTTATTAAAGATCTGGAATGCAAATAGAAGTCGGTCATTTAACAGAACTGGCTCAGTTATCTGTTCACCTCTGAATGAATGCACTACTGATACTTAGTATCATAAGAAGTACTCTGATCCTCTGAACTACTGATACTTAGTATCATAAGAAGTACTCTGATCCTCTGAACTACTGATACTTAGTATCATAAGAAGTACTCTGATCCTCTGAACTACTGATACTTAGTATCATAAGAAGTACTATGTCCCTCTGAACTACTGATACTTAGTATCATAAGAAGTACTCTGATCCTCTGAACTACTGATACTTAGTATCATAAGAAGTACTCTGATCCTCTGAACTACTGATACTTAGTATCATAAGAAGTACTCTGTATCACATACATGGCTGACAGCTTGATAATCTCGTAGTTAAACATTCTGTCACATTATATTTCATACAACTATTTGTAATGTTACTGACTGAGTCTTGTTAGCATCATGCTAGCTTCATGCTAGCGTCGTGAACATATTAGTATTGATTGAATAACAACTCAACGACAGCAGTGAGAAGCAAAGAGTACAAGACGGAGAGTACTACTTTCCAGAAGGGTTTTTCTGAAGTATCTGTAGTATGTATATGTTATATTGTTCTATGGATCCATCCCTCATGCATTCATGCGTTCATCATGCTAACATTGTAGCTGTGATGAGCTCATTTTAAGGTCTGCAGGAAGTTACAGCTCTTCATAAAGAAAAGCATCGCTGCGCTCTGATTGGTCAAAGAGCCTCCAATCAGTTCAGCCCTGCTGGCTCCTTTAGTCTACAATACATCATCATTCATAACTGTATTCATATTTCAGATGATTAATGTCAACATGCAAAGCAACGAGTAATTATCAAATAAATGTAGCTCCAAAGTACTAAAATTACTGTCAATATCTTTAATACTTTTCACCACAGATTTTTTGTCTGATGATTTTCAGACATAATTCTACTTACTTAAATTACTTAAATGCTAATCTTTATGCTAGATCAACACCAGTAACTGTACCAGTGCTACCACTAAGCTTTTGCGTACATTTAAATAACAATTCACGTTTCACATATGATCATTCTTGCAGATGAGTCCTGCAATGAGATAAATGCACTTTGATGAAGCTGTGAGTCCTGAAACGTGAACGCGTCATGCAGTCAGTCACTCAACCCCCAACCAATCAGGCACCTCCTCAGCCACAGGTCCCGCCTCCTCCTGCTCTCAGCCAACCACCAGAGATTCGTTCAAGACAGAAAACGAAAGTTATCAACACAGATATAAAAAAACGTAATTCTAACCTGTAATTTGATGCGGTCAAAAAAAATCAACATTTTGTAAATTTACAACTTAAATTGTTGAAGTTTTTCTTTTAACCTACAAAGACTCTAAAACATTGTGAGATGAGAATTAACTTTAACAATGATGGTAATAGAATAAATTAAATGTATATTTGAGATCCTACTGTTTATATTACTAATACCTGTATTATCTGTCTCTAAAATACCAAAATGATGACCTGAACCTGGAAAGAAAATTCTAAATTAAATGTTAAAAATAAAATGAAAAAAATACATTTTATATATTTAAATATATAATTCAATTCAATTCAGTTATGCTGCGTTCACACCAAAATCGTTGCATATTATTCGCGCGAGTAGATTACACGTAAAGTCAATGCAAATTTTCCACCGGGCGGCGCGAATGAGGCGAAAAAGCAACGCTTCTTCGCGAAAGATTCGCCTGACGCTGAGCGTTGAGAAGCTCCGCCCTCATCACCGCCGTCCTGCCGTTGCTGAATCAAACTGCTGCTGGTCCTGAAGTAGCGCTGCTAGCGCCGTCATTCAGACGCTGTTGTGGGACCACGGATAATATAATATATTATATATATTATATTATGAACCCAGACACCATGGAGTTTGATGTCCCCACGTATGTGGAGTTTACACAACAAGTATAAAGCAGAACTAGTGGAAACGGTTTAAGTTAAGCTACGGAAAAGCCACGCCCCCGTTTCCGCCGCGAAAAAGCGAAAAGGCGAATGACGCGAATTTACCACATGAAGTCGAGCGAGTAAACTCAGGCGAGAAAGGTGTGAACGCAGCATTAGCATATAATTTGGTTCATAGCGGCCACGCCCCTGTGGGGTCACGTGACGTCACTCACCGCGCTGACGAAGCCGCTCGCCACCGCCGCGTTCTCCGCCCCCTCCACCGCCGCCTGGGCCACCTCGTTGGCCCCGGCCACCGCGGTGTCGGCCACCACGTTGGCCTGCTCGTTGGACTTCTGGGCGACTGGACGACAGGAAGCAGAGCGTCAGCGTCACAGAACACGGTTCCTCTGCAGGTGTTCACCTTCTGTACGTCAAGCATAACTCTTCTTATGAATAAGAACAGATGTTTTGTTTACGTGAGCCGGTTCAGACTTCCTGTCAGGGTCACATGACCGCAGAACCCTGTCATAAATACTGATGGAGAGCTTTAAACTGGGAGGAGATCAGCTTCTGTTCCGTCTGTGAAGAGCTTTGAGAAAGTTAACTCCAGCTTGATCTAGGATGCTTTTATTGTGAAACCGGAAGCTGTTTATTTGACCAATGATGGTGATTTGTTATCTTCTTCCTCTTTGTCTCTTTCAGTTGAACCATTGAACAGAGTTTAGTTCTCTGTCCACTAAACTAAAGAACTCCTTTCTACAAAATAAAAGCATCAATCAGACTTAGAGAGTCGTTTGTAAAGAGGCTTTCTACAAAATAAAAGCCTCAATCAGAGAGACTCGTCCTCTCTGTGGCAGCAGGTTACAACATACATGTATTCCATGTCATTATCTTTGTAATATCCGTGTTCATGCGCTCCTCCTGCGTCTGATACATTAAAAAGATCTTAAACTGTGATTAACTTCAACAATAGTTGAAGTTCATCTGACTTCATGTCTCAGCGTTCCAACGTGTTCGTCCTTCAGGTTCTAAACGGGGTCATGAGGAATGTCGGACGGACCCAAGAAAGGTGCCAAAGGTCCTCTCTGGAGTGAGGCATGTCACATGTCACGTGTCACATGCCACATGTCACATGTAACATCTCACATGTCACATGTAACATCTCACATCTCACGTGTCACATGCCACATGTCACATGTAACATCTCACATGTCACGTGTCACATGCCACATGTCACATGTCACATGTAACATCTCACATGCCACATCTCACATCTCACATGTAACATCTCACATGCCACATGTAACATCTCACATGTCACATGTCACATGTCACATGTAACATCTCACATGTCACATCTCACATGCCACGTGTCACATGTCACATGCTATGTGTCACATGCCACATGGCACATGTAACATCTCACATGTCACATCTCACATGCCACATCTCACATGTCACATGTGACATGCCACGTGTCACATGTAACATCTCACATCTCACATGCCACGTGTCACATGTCATGTGTCACATGTCACATGTAACATGTCACATGTCACATCTCACATCTCACATGTCACATCTCACATGTCACATGTCACATGCCACATGTCACATGTCACATCTCACATGTCACATCTCACATGTCACATGTCACATGTCACATGTCACATGTAACATCTCACATCTCACATGTCACATGTCACATGTCACATGTAACATCTCACATGTCACATATCACATGCCACATGTCACATGTAACATCTCACATCTCACATGTCACATGTCACATGTCACATGTAACATCTCACATGTCACATGTCACATGTCACATGTAACATCTCACATCTCACATGTCACATGTCACATGTCACATGTAACATCTCACATGTCACATGTCACATGTCACATGTCACATGTAACATCTCACATGTCACATGTCACATGTCACATGTAACATCTCACATCTCACATGTCACATGTCACATGTCACATGTAACATCTCACATGTCACATGTCACATGTCACATGTCACATGTAACATCTCACATCTCACATGCCACATGTCACATGTCACATCTCACATGTCACATCTCACATGTCACATCTCACATGTCACATGTCACATGTCACATGTCACATGTAACATCTCACATCTCACATCTCACATCTCACATGTCACATGTCACATATCACATGCCACGTGTCACATGCCACGTGTCACATGCCACGTGTCACATGTCACATGCCATGTCACATGTGACATGCCACATGTCACATGTGACATCTCACATCTCACATCTCACATGCCACGTGTCACATGTCATGTGTCACATGCCACATGTCACATGTAACATCTCACATGTCACATCTCACATGTCACATGTCACATCTCACATGTCACATCTCACATGTCACATCTCACATGTCACATCTCACATCTCACATGTCACATCTCACATCTCACATGTCACATCTCACATGTCACATCTCACATGCCACATGTCACATCTCACATCTCACATGTCACATCTCACATCTCACATGTCACATGTCACATCTCACATCTCACATGCCACATGTCACATGCCACATGTCACATGTTCCTCTGGGCTCATCAGTGAGCAGTGAGCTCACCTGTGTTGACTCCAGTCACCACTCCCTCCATCGTCTTGTTTCCTGTGAAGAGAGAAGTCCATTTGGATGTTAATGGCAGTATTAGTCTTCTAGTAGAGACGGGTCGGGTCATGGGTTTACGTCCTCTGTTTTCGCTCTGGCATCCACCACCACCGTAAGGAATCTCAGAGTTATTTTTGACCAGGACCTATCCTTTGGCTCCCACGTGAAACAGATCTCAAGGACTGCCTTTTTTCACCTACGGAACATCTCAAAGATCCGGCACATCCTGTCTCAAAGCGATGCAGAAACATTGATCCACGCATTTGTTACTTCAAGACTGGATTACTGTAACTCCGTATTATCAGGCTGCTCCGGAAAGTCCCTTGGGTCTCTCCAGCTGATCCAGAATGCTGCAGCTCGTGTACTAACAAGGACTCGGAAGAGAGATCACATTACTCCTGTATTAGCTGCTCTCCACTGGCTTCCTGTAAGATCGAGAATCATATTTAAAATCCTCCTCCTCACCTATAAAGCCTTAGCTGGTGATGCACCATCATATCTTAAAGAGCTTATAGTGCCATATTACCCCACCAGAGCGTTACGCTCACTGAATGCAGGGTTACTTGTGGTTCCCAGAGTCTTAAAAAGTAGGTTGGGGGCTAGAGCTTTCAGTTATCGTGCTCCTCTTCTGTGGAATCAGCTTCCACTTTCAGTCCGGGGGGCAGACACAGTCACCTCATTTAAGAGTAGACTTAAGACTTTCCTCTTTGATAGCGCTTATACTTAGGGCTGTTTCAGGCTTATAGTTAGGGCTGGCTCAGGTTTGCCCTGGTCCAGCCCCTAGATATGCTGCTATAGGCCTAGACTGCTGGGGGACATCTTAGGATACACTGAGCTCCTCTTCTCTTCCTCTTTCGCTCCTCTTCTCTTCCTCTTTCACTCCTCCTCTCCTCTTCTTTCTCTCCATCTGGATAAACTATTGTCTCTTCAATGCACATTACTAACTCTACTTTATTTTTCCATGGATTCATGGCTGCCTGGAACCGGTCCTGCCCCGGGTCCTTCCCCGGGTCCTACCCCGGGTCCTGCCGCCCCCCCACCCACCCCTCCTGCCATGGATCCATGGCTGCCTGGAACCGGTCCTGCCTGCTGCCATGGCCCTGCTGATGGAACCGGCCTGGAACCGGTCTTACCCGCTGCCATGGCCCTTCTGATGCCCCCTCCTCTCTACCGCCTTCTGCTTCATGGATTATCAGGATCATGGACCATGCCTAATACTCATTATATGAATAATTTCTGTCATATTCATTGAATGTGCTGTAACTACGCTATTCATTCTGGCCACATGACATCTATTGCTTCTGTCCATCCGGGGAGAGGGATCCTCCTCTGTTGCTCTCCTGAAGGTTTCTTCCCTTTTTTCTCTGTGAAGGTCCCGGGACAGGGATGTTATGTGTACAGATTGTAAAGCCCTCCGAGGCAAACTTGTATTTGTGATGTTGGGCTATATAAAATAAACTGAATTGAATTGAATTGAATTGTTTTGTTGGACACATCCACCACAAGTCGTCTTTTTCTATATTAATATGTAAATATGACATCACTTGCTCACATGGATGTGTCCACCAGCAAACAGGAACCTTTCCATCGGCTCATGAACTCAGTGGACTGCAGGCCTTCATGCAGAAGTTTAGATTCACTGTGAATGTTTTTATGTGAAATAAGTCACCAGACGGGTCACGTTATAATAAAAATAGCTCTGGTCCTCTTTCAGACTGGGTGTGGCCTGGTTTCCTCTGCTCTCTGAATAATTCACTCCCGTCACCCAGTTTCATACCACTCTGCTTCATGATGATTGTTTTCTTTGTTTGCAGCTTATTAGCATTAATAACATATAAATGATTGTTTTATTCCGGCATATGTTTCATCTCAACAGAAACATATGTTTCATCTCAATAACAGAAACATATGTTTCATCTCAACAACAGAAACATATGTTTCATCTTAACAACAGAAACATATGTTTCATCTCAACAGAAACATATGTTTCATCTCAATAACAGAAACATATGTTTCATCTCAACAACAGAAACATATGTTTCATCTCAATAACAGAAACATATGTTTCATCTCAATAACAGAAACATATGTTTCATCTCAACAGAAACATATGTTTCATCTCAATAACAGAAACATATGTTTCATCTCAATAACAGAAACATATGTTTCATCTCAATAACAGAAACATATGTTTCATCTCAACAACAGAAACATATGTTTCATCTCAATAACAGAAACATATGTTTCATCTCAATAACAGAAACATATGTTTCATCTCAATAACAGAAACATATGTTTCATCTCAACAACAGAAACATATGTTTCATCTTAACAACAGAAACATATGTTTCATCTCAATAACAGAAACATATGTTTCATCTCAATAACAGAAACATATGTTTCATCTCAACAACAGAAACATATGTTTCATCTTAACAACAGAAACATATGTTTCATCTCAATAACAGAAACATATGTTTCATCTCAATAACAGAAACATATGTTTCATCTCAACAGAAACATATGTTTCATCTCAATAACAGAAACATATGTTTCATCTCAATAACAGAAACATATGTTTCATCTCAACAGAAACATATGTTTCATCTCAATAACAGAAACATATGTTTCATCTCAACAACAGAAACATATGTTTCCATGCAGCCGGTCACAGGAAGCCAGCTCTTGATAGAATCATATTTGATGCATATTTAAAGCGCCGGCAGGTTTTATTTCCTCTAATGGAGGCTCTTTCTTTCTGATATGAAGGACTGTGTGTCTGCAAAATTATAATCAATAACATATTATTATGATGTAATGGTGTACTGTCCGTGGTTAGTTCAGGTGTCTGTAATAACAGTAGTACAGTCTGTGGTTAGTTCAGGTGTCTGTAATAACAGTAGGACAGTCCGTGGTTAGTTCAGGTGTCTGTAATAACAGTAGGACAGTCCGTGGTTAGTTCAGGTGTCTGTAATAACCGTAGGACAGTCCGTGGTTAGTTCAGGTGTCTATAATAACCGTAGGACAGTCCATGGTTAGTTCAGGTGTCTGTAATAACAGTAGGACAGTCCGTGGTTAGTTCAGGTGTCTGTAATAACCGTAGGACAGTCCATGGTTAGTTCAGGTGTCTATAATAACAGTAGGACAGTCCATGGTTAGTTCAGGTGTCTGTAATAACCGTAGGACAGTCCGTGGTTAGTTCAGGTGTCTATAATAACAGTAGGACAGTCCATGGTTAGTTCAGGTGTCTGTAATAACAGTAGGACAGTCCATGGTTAGTTCAGGTGTCTGTAATAACCGTAGGACAGTCCGTGGTTAGTTCAGGTGTCTGTAATAACAGTAGGACAGTCCGTGGTTAGTTCAGGTGTCTATAATAACAGTAGGACAGTATGTGGTTAGTTCAGGTGTCTGTAATAACAGTAGGACAGTCCGTGGTTAGTTCAGGTGTCTATAATAACAGTAGGACAGTATGTGGTTAGTTCAGGTGTCTGTAATAACAGTAGGACAGTATGTGGTTAGTTCAGGTGTCTATAATAACAGTAGGACAGTCCGTGGTTAGTTCAGGTGTCTATAATAACAGTAGGACAGTATGTGGTTAGTTCAGGTGTCTATAATAACAGTAGGACAGTCCGTGGTTAGTTCAGGTGTCTATAATAACAGTAGGACAGTATGTGGTTAGTTCAGGTGTCTATAATAACAGTAGGACAGTCCGTGGTTAGTTCAGGTGTCTATAATAACCGTAGGACAGTCTGTGGTTAGTTCAGGTGTCTGTAATAACCGTAGGACAGTCTGTGGTAAGGAATAAACACACACACACACACACACACACACACACACACACACACGTGTGTGGCGATGAGAAGGAGATCAGAGTACTACAGTGAGAAGTACTGCACTGTGTACACATGTGAGGTACTTTACTGACGTATTGACTTACTCAGCTTTAGTTACTCCACAGTTGTACATGAATGCATCAGTAATACTACTCTCATGATAGAATATACATATAATAGTACAATATTAGTACAACATAGTTTAAATACTTTAACTATATTTGACTGATTTTACTGAAATACTTTGTCTCATGGTGTGACTTCCTGTTTGTCCTCATGGTGTGACTTCCTGTTTGTCTCATGGTGTGACTTCCTGTTTGTCTCATGGTGTGACTTCCTGTTTGTCCTCATGGTGTGACTTCCTGTTTGTCTCATGGTGTGACTTCCTGTTTGTCTCATGGTGTGACTTCCTGTTTGTCCTCATGGTGTGACTTCCTGTTTGTCTCATGGTGTGACTTCCTGTTTGTCTCATGGTGTGACTTCCTGTTTGTCCTCATGGTGTGACTTCCTGTTTGTCTCATGGTGTGACTTCCTGTTTGTCCTCATGGTGTGACTTCCTGTTTGTCTCATGGTGTGACTTCCTGTTTGTCTCATGGTGTGACTTCCTGTTTGTCCTCATGGTGTGACTTCCTGTTTGTCTCATGGTGTGACTTCCTGTTTGTCTCATGGTGTGACTTCCTGTTTGTCTCATGGTGTGACTTCCTGTTTGTCCTCATGGTGTGACTTCCTGTTTGTCTCATGGTGTGACTTCCTGTTTGTCTCATGGTGTGACTTCCTGTTTGTCCTCATGGTGTGACTTCCTGTTTGTCTCATGGTGTGACTTCCTGTTTGTCTCATGGTGTGACTTCCTGTTTGTCCTCATGGTGTGACTTCCTGTTTGTCTCATGGTGTGACTTCCTGTTTGTCTCATGGTGTGACTTCCTGTTTGTCTCATGGTGTGACTTCCTGTTTGTCTCATGGTGTGACTTCCTGTTTGTCCTCATGGTGTGACTTCCTGTTTGTCTCATGGTGTGACTTCCTGTTTGTCTCATGGTGTGACTTCCTGTTTGTCCTCATGGTGTGACTTCCTGTTTGTCTCATGGTGTGACTTCCTGTTTGTCCTCATGGTGTGACTTCCTGTTTGTCTCATGGTGTGACTTCCTGTTTGTCTCATGGTGTGACTTCCTGTTTGTCTCATGGTGTGACTTCCTGTTTGTCCTCATGGTGTGACTTCCTGTTTGTCTCATGGTGTGACTTCCTGTTTGTCTCATGGTGTGACTTCCTGTTTGTCTCATGGTGTGACTTCCTGTTTGTCTCATGGTGTGACTTCCTGTTTGTCTCATGGTGTGACTTCCTGTTTGTCTCATGGTGTGACTTCCTGTTTGTCTCATGGTGTGACTTCCTGTTTGTCTCATGGTGTGACTTCCTGTTTGTCTCATGGTGTGACTTCCTGTTTGTCTCATGGTGTGACTTCCTGTTTGTCTCATGGTGTGACTTCCTGTTTGTCTCATGGTGTGACTTCCTGTTTGTCCTCATGGTGGCGCTGTTGAAGCTCCGCCTCTAATGTTCCAAACACACAAGTCCTTTTTCCCGAGGAGCTCCTTCCCTCCTTCTCTCCTCTCTGTCCCTCCTTCCTTCCTTCTCTCTCTCTCCCTCCTTCCCTCCTTCCTTCCTTCCTTCCTTCCTTCCTCCTTCTCTCTCTCCCTCCTTCCTTCTCCCCTCCTCCTCTCTCTCCCCTCCTCCTCTCTCTCCCTCCTTCTCTCCTTCTCTCTCTCCTTCCTTCTCCCCTTCATTCTCTCCCTCCTTCTCTCTCTCTCCCTCCTTCTCTCTCTCCCCCTCCTTCTCTCTCTCTCTCTCCCCCTCTCTCCCTCCTTCCCTCTCTCTCCCTCCTTCTCTCTCTCTCCCTCCTTCTCTCTCTCTCCCTCCTTCCCTCTCTCTCCCTCCTTCTCTCTCTCTCCCTCCTTCTCTCTCTCTCCCTCTCTCTCCCTCCTTCTCTCTCTCTCCCTCCTTCTCTCTCTCTCCCTATCTCTCCCTCCTTCTCTCTCTCTCCCTCCTTCTCTCTCTCTCCCTCTCTCTCCCTCCTTCTCTCTCTCTCCCTCTCTCTCCCTCCTTCTCTCTCTCTCCCTCCTTCTCTCTCTCTCCCTCCTTCTCTCTCTCCCCCTCCTTCCCTCCTTCTCTCTCTCCTTTCTGCTGCACAGACTTCCACATCTTTAAATTTAAAGCATGATGTCACGATGAATCTCTCTCTCTTTTTCTA
>JBAMJR010000215.1:330000-390000 GCA_038501785.1 Myoxocephalus aenaeus
GAGCATTGACCTTGAATGGTTACGGTGAGCATTGACCTTGAATGGTTACGGTAAGCATTGACCTTGAATGGTTACGGTGAGCATTGACCTTGAATGGTTACGGTAAGCATTGACCTTGAATGGTTACGGTGAGCATTGACCTTGAATGGTTACGGTGAGCATTGACCTTGAATGGTTACGGTGAGCATGGACTTGGCAGCAGGTGTTATTGTTGCATTGAGCTGCAGGTTGACATCAGATTATACAATTGTTCAATGTCATGAAACCATTATAACTACAGAACATTTTGGCAGTTTTTTAATTCAATAACTGCCAACAGGTGAGAGGAGGAACTATTTGTTCTCGGTCAACCAAACGGTGAAATCCTGCAGCGTCTGATGTCTCTGCAGGATTCTGCCGCCGGCTCGATGGTGTCCTTGAATTCAAAGAAATAAAATACATTTCATTGCTTTGGTTTTGTTGTTTGGCTCTTGAAGTAAAAAGTAGACACAGTAGGACACAAAGGCAGTATTTCATGTATTAGTACTTCAAATGGAGTCAAGCTCAAGCAGAAATGATCTTCCAGCTCATTATAGGATTAAAGCGTGTCCCACAAACAGCTTTTTACTGAAGAAACAAACTACATGACAAACAGCGAGCAGCTGACTCACAGGAAACGGTCCGGGAGAGAACGTCGACCTGAGCTGCGAAACATTCATGACCCTGCTGCTATGAGAAGAATGATTACAGAGACGCTACCACACACACACACACACACACACACACACACACACACACACACACACACACACACACACACACACACACACACACACACACACACACACACACACACACACACACACACACACACCTCATTAAAACAATTAGCAGGCAGGTGTTGCATTCCTCACTCAGGTGACGTGGAGCGGGACGTACATCCCTGAGATCCGGACGCTCCACAGACTCATGACCTCCGTTTCTCTCTTTGTGGTCCATTCCAATGTCTTTATTGTTCAAGTTTAAATCAGAGCTTTAGACCTTTTGCTGCAGGTTACCTAAATGTCCCTCGTCATCTTTCTATTGTTGACGTTCAGATAAATGCATACAGTGCATCTAAAAGAATATAAGTCACTTCTTGATGATAACTTTATTTGTATGGTACATTTTATGCCAAAGTACTTAAAACAGCAAAAGAAAAGCAAATCAACCTGCAACTGTAGACCCTAACTGTATTGATTAGTTTTGTATGTGATTCTCTGGAGTAAATAGTTGTTCATGCCCTTTAAAACATGTTGACGTACAGTAGGATGAAGGGAAGTGGTCATGTTGCAGACGTATGTTTGTCCTTCTTAACCCTAGAACACTGACGTTAAAAATAGTCACACTATCACTAACGTTGGGTATATTTCACGCTACCCGCATATCCCTCATAGGAATATTCCGTAATTTATGAACTTTTACTTTTGCCTATAGGACTTTATAGACGACGGGCACCAATAATATGAAGTACTTTTACTTTGTACTTCTTGTGTAACAGTAAAAGTATTGTAGCTGTGGCTCAGGGGGATGAGTGGTTGTCCTGCAACCACAAGGTTGCCGGTTTGATCCCCAGTCTGAATGAATATGTTGCATGATGGGAGGAAAACACTTACCTCATGTACCACCAGAGCTTCACAGCTGTTCCCTGGAGGTGGAATGCTCCAAAAGAGGTAAAGAAACTTGGGATGGATGTTCATGATAATGGAGATGTCCATCAGGTGAACTATTTAATCACTTATAGTTATATAAGTATATGGTTGGTCTTTACTAAATGTTTTTGAAAAGAGTATGTAACAGGGGTGTCAGTCCCTCAGAATTATACAGAAATATAATTGAAGCATTAATTCTATAACATTAAAAACGTTCATTGTATTTCAACTAGATATAATAAATTAGGCATTGAGTGTTTTAAATATGTTATATAAAGTACACTATCGTCAGCATACATTGATATTATTATTAGTTTTATAGAAATCATTCATTTGAATATCTGCCATGTTAATGTTGTCTATAATTCCAATAGTTAAAAGGCTAAATGAGAACAAAAACTTAAAGTAACAAGGTGGACCCTTGTTGTTGTGCCTCTGGGAAAAGAAAACTGTCCAGTCATATTATTACATTGAGGAACGTAGTGCCAATTCATAACCAGTTGAGCCCTTCAGGTAATCACGCTCAACCAAAGACAGAACACGGCTGTCCCACTTCCTGAATAGCAGGTTTGGAACCAAACACAGGAAACACACATGAGGAAGCAGCAGCTGGTGTTCAATGGTTTAATGACGGAAATGAACTTACAAGGTGCAGTCAGAGAACATAGGGAACAGAAAACACACAATGACAGTGAAACCGAGGAAGCAGAAGGACTAGATACTCAAGGAGGGTGAGGACGAGGGACAGGAGACACTCTTTCTTTGCACTCTATGCATATTATGGAAGCCTCGTCTTCCCTAAATAAAACAATTTTCTATAAAAATCTTAAGCCAATCAGCTCTTTGATCAGATGACAGTCAGACTTTCCCATCATGCATTGGGTCTTGCAGTCGGTGGAGAGCAAGTGATCATAGTGTCTAACTCCTGGATTATCTAAAGCAGCCTTATCATTACTACAATAAATGAAATGAAGCATAAAGGAATCAACTGTATTCTCATATTAAGCTAAGCAATGATTTGAATCTATAAAGTTGCTCTTGCTGTTAAACCAGAGTTTCAGCTGCTCAAAGGATTATGCAGCGGCGTTTGGGTGGTACGGTAATTCGTGTTTCAGCCCGAGCTCTTGCTTCAGCCTCATCTCTTGTTTTCTTATTTTGTCTTTCAATCTCCAAGATCTTCCCTTCATATTGGGCTCTCAGTTCGTCATCCTCTTTCTTCCTTTGGGCCTCAGACTCTTTCAGGATTCGTTCTTTCTCCTTTTTTACGTCTTCCTCTGCTTTCTGGTACATCTCTGTGGTGTAGTACGTCTCGCCGTTGTCCTTGACCATCTTGTCTATCTTCTCTAGAAGATCAGTGACTTGGGACGGGCTGTTTGTTGCCTCGTTGTTGAAGACGTGGTAACGGCCATGACACTTTTGAATGATGTCCTGCAGGTCTTTGCTCTGTGAAACAAACTCTTCAATGGTTTTTTTCTTCAGCCTGTCTCCATAAGTGAACAACACCATTGTGTATTTATCTGCGTCTTCACCGAACGTTTCTTGAATCATCTTCACGGTTTGTCTCTCCTCCTCTGTGAACCTGCCCAGCTGAACAATCACCAGGAAGGCATGAGGACCAGGAGCAGACATACCGACGCACATGCCTATCTCCTTCCATACTTCTTCATTGGTTAAACTGGTGTCAAACAGCCCTGGAGTGTCGATGACCGCCAACTTTTTACCTCCAACTTCTCCTCTTGCTTTCTTACATTTAATTGTCACAGATATTGCAGAGAGTTCGGACTCAAAAGCTTCTTTGCCCAAGATGGTGTTTGCTGCTGAACTCTTTCCCGACCCGGTCTTCCCAATCAGGACGATCCTCCACTCATCAGAACCTGCAGACAGAACACACAGTACCGAACATGAGACGGTGTGAGGAAACACAAATGTTAAATCGGAAATCCAGATATTACAAACGGTTTCTGGAGGTCCTCCAGGATTCAAGAGACTTCAAATAGTTGTTAGTCCCGATGAGAGAAAGAGACCTTTGAGGATCGGGCAGGCCTTCGGAGGACATCGCCTACTGAGAATCAGGCAGACCATTTGAGCGTAGCCTACGTAAATTGGGCAGATTGAGGATCGTAGAGGATGTTGGAGGGCATGGCCTACTGAGGATTGGAAAGGATGTCGGAGGGCATGGCGGACTAAGGATCAGGCAGGATGTTGGAGGGGACGGACTACTGATTAATCAGTATGTGTTAACTCATTAGGCAAGAGCTTGAACGTAACATATACATCATTTACATGTAAAAGTCCCAAACTCTAGCATTAAACCTCCCTGTCAAAGAGGTAAGAGGGAACCTGACGTGTTTCAGACAGTTTTCAAGTCCCAGTGCGTCAAATACCGGCGCTGTGTCACGCCACTCGGCATGTGAGGCGAGACTACGTCTTTGTTCTGAAATGCATATCTCTTGCTACGTTGACGCCTAATGTGCACACTACTACTTGAAAACTCCAGCGTTGTTCTTTAGTCTGGACGAGCAGAAACGGAGACCGTTGAAAACGATAATGCCGACACGTTCATTTCTTGACTGGGTCTCATCGGTCCTTCCCTCATTAGTCACATCTCTATCACACACAGAGCTGTCAAAAGTATTCACATTCATTACTCAAGTAGAAGTATAGATACTAGGGTTTAAAAATACTTCTGTAAAAGTTGAAGTATCAACTCAAGCTTTTTACTTCAGTAAAAGTGTAAAAGTACTGGTTTCAAAACTACTTAAAAGTATAAAAGTAAAAGTAATGTAAGGGTACACCGACACAAACACTTAAAGTAGTGGTTCTCACACTTTTTCTGTAAATAACATAATTTTGTGACTCATCTGTGCTTTTATAAGTAACAGAATAAAGACAATTGCAATCACTTTCAAGTAAATCAGATCCATCAGACAATGTTTTGTGTAAGTTCTATCCGTGCAAAAAATAACTCATATTTAGTTACTACTAAATAGCTCATTGTGGAAAACAATAAGCTTTTAATTTTTTTTGCCAAACAAAACAGAATGAGTGAGATGTGTGAGCATCAGGTTGTATCAGTATTAGTGGAGCAGTGAGCTGCTTTCCTCTACACATCTTTATAAACGGGTTGTAGATTTGATACGGCTCTCAGTTCATGCTCAATATTGAGCTTAGATCTGTTTTTTTTATTTTGAGAAACGCAACAGCTCTGTGTGCAGAGAGCTGCTGTTGCATCTTCACTCTCTGTCCGTGTGTGTGTGTGTGTGTGTGTGTGTGTGTGTGTGTGTGTGTGTGTGTGTGTGTGTGTGTGTGTGTGTGTGTGTGCTCAGTGCTCACCTGTGTGTGTGTGTGTGTGTGTGTGTGTGTGTGTGTGTGTGTGTGTGTGTGTGTGTGTGTGTGTGTGTGTGTGTGTGTGTGTGCTCAGTGCTCACCTGTATCTGTGCGCAACGGGGCGGAGAGTTTTTTTTTTTTTGTGTGTTTTTGAACGATGACAAGCCGGAATGAAAACAAACCAAAATGAAATAGTAACGAGGCTATTTTTAAAATGTAGGGAGTAGAAAGTACAGATATTTGCGTGAAAATGTAAGGAGTAGAAGTAAAAAGTCGTCTGAAAAATAAATACTCCAGTAAAGTATAGATACCCAACATGTCTACTTAAGTAAAGTAACAAAGTATTTGTACTTCGTTACTTGACACCTCTGATCACACAATTACTGTTCAGAAAGAAAACAAACGACCTGGATTACCAGCCCTTAAATCAGTGGTTCTCAAACTGTGGGGCGATGCTGTTTTTTATTTTATTTCTATAATCCTTTATTAATCCCTCAGTGTGGAAGTTATTCTCTTTATTTCCCATCCTTAGTGATGAAGGAGCAGTGAGCTGCTGTGGAGCTCTGGGCTTCATGTCTTATCAAGGACACATGCAAACTAGGGAGGGATGAACCGCTGCCTTGTGGATTCAGGACAAAGTGTCTCCTGAGCTACATGAGAACTTTACATAGTACAAAGTACAAAGTACACGGACATAAAACGTTGTTACGCCCTTAACAGGTTATGTTGGCGAATGCGCGACTCGGCGATTCTTGGTGTTTTGCTAAAAGATCTCCGTGAGATCTTTTCTGCTGTCGTCTCTCATCAGAAAACAGAATAAAGCTCAACATTGAGCATTAATTGAGAGCCGTATCAAATCTACAACCTGTTTCTAAAGATGTGTAGAGGAGAGCAGCTCACTGCTCATAATGCTGACACAACCTGATGCTCATCTCACTACTTCTGTT
Organism: Myoxocephalus aenaeus; assembly: GCA_038501785.1. Classification (NCBI taxonomy): domain Eukaryota; kingdom Metazoa; phylum Chordata; class Actinopteri; order Perciformes; family Cottidae; genus Myoxocephalus; species Myoxocephalus aenaeus. The sequence continues at coordinate 335,945 of JBAMJR010000215.1, forward strand.
CTGTTTGCACAGGTTGAACATTATTGTTATTATCTTTAAATATATTCAATGCAAAACAGGTTAATTGCCACACTAGGCAATTTTTTTGTGGTGGGGCATGAACATTTTACTTCCTCCAAAGTGGGGCGTGACAAAGGAAGTGGGTTAAATCCACATGATGATAAATCACCAGCATTACTGACCTCGTGTCAAAAGGCCGCCGTTCGTTTGTGTTCTTTAGGATTCTTGGAACTGTTTTTAATTCCTGACTAATTTGTAGTTGTTTTGTTTATGTTTTAGTGATCACGTTCTTTTAAATTATGTTCTTGTTCTCAGGTTTCTCTTGGACAATATATTTTAATCTCAATGAGACTGCTTGATTGACTAAACAAAAAATGTTAAATAAAATTTGACGTTTTTATTTTCAAAAGAAAGTGAAATAGAACAGATCAAGCTTTAGCTCAGTGAAGGAAACGTGTTAGAAAAGGTTTGTATTACCAGGTGAGCTGCAGGAGTCCATGTCTCTTAGCCGGGGAGCGGAGATTCAGACAGGACCAGGACCAGAACCAGGACCAGGACCAGAACCAGGACCAGAACCAGGACCAGAACCAGGACCAGAACCAGGACCAGGACCAGGACCAGGACCAGCTTCAGGTTGCTGAACTTGGATGGCTGAAGATGATTAATGCCACAAACAGACGATGAAAAGCTGGAACAAAAGCACAAAAACAAGATCTTCTTATCTCTCCATCTGGTTCCTCGTGTCCCTTTTCCGTACAGGTGTGTATCCGACTCCACGCAGAAACACCCAGGCAGGAATGATGAAGATGAATGTTTCCGTGTCTTTACTGTCTACATACACATCCAAACTAGTTGTTATGGTCTTACAGCAGCAAATTACAAATATTCTATTAATTAGAAGTAAATCTCCTCATAAAAAAAACGTACTAAACCTATATTTAATATCTTATTGATATACTATTTACTTATTTATACACAATTCCATTGTCAATGTAGTGGTTCATTTAATAGTTTTTTCATCTATTCTCTTTGAAATGATAATAACTGAAGGTGAAGATGATATTCATATATGATACTGAGCGCTTGGTCTTCTCACAGCAGCCTAATAGATCAATGAGTTAAACTAAAGTTAGACTCAGTCTTACCTTCAGACTGCAGGACGCCTGACGATGACGATGACGATGTCTCCTTTGAGAATGAATGAATCTTTCCTCCTGACTGCGTTTTATCTGCACTGCTTTCAATGATTAAATAAACCCAATGCCCATAAAGCGCTCTTATCGACGACCTTTGACCTCTACGGCCGTTACCGCCGTCACGCTGGCAGCGGTTAAACATTCATGTTTGTGCTCTGGGAGGTTTTGGACTTTATTCTTTCCTCTTGTGTTTTATCAGCGGTTAGCGGCCATTGTAGGAGATTAGCCACTAAAGGACTGGAGTTAAGTGGCTAAGTGGTTAGCATGCCCGTCCTTCAGGCAGAGGGTTGGTGGTTCGAGCCCCGGCTCCGCTAGTCCACGTTGATGTGTCCTTGAGACCCTTAACCTCATCAGCCCGCGGGTCCCCCAATAGGTCCCCCCGAGGGCTCCTTCAGGTGTTCTACAGCTCATATGACCTTGATATGAATACCAGCCCCTATTGTACTTGATCTCTAAAGAATCAGCAACTCCTTGACTTTAAAAATTAAAAATATTATAAATTTTCTGCATACATTTGATCAAAAGTCAAGAATCTGATCAAAAAATGAGTCCTCGGTCGCTCCCCAAGTTTTTTGAATTGTATTTTTGGTGACTTCCCATCATGTCCCAGAGTAATACTGCACCTCTTTAGAAAGATTCAGACCTAAATCATCCAAATATGCAATAATAATCACAACAAACACAAGCAATGACATGTTTTCAAGCCTTTCCAGTCCAAAAATCTTGTTTTTCGGTTCAGAAATAAAGAAATTAGCCATTTTTACATAAATCTTCGTCGCACCATAATGAACGACTACTTGAAATGACCGTCTGCTTCCGCTTGTCGTTGTTAGGGGTACTAAATTAGCTAAATAGTGAAACGTTATAATCGCTCAGTCATATTGAGGAGCTTTACTTTATTACATAATTATACAAATATAACGATCTTTTTTGTTAAATGTAGTCCATCGTTTCTCTTCTCAAAAAGGTTTAGAGTACTTTAGCCGTTTAAATTTATTAAATCGGACCTGTGGTTGATGATTTAGGAGCGTTTGAGTGAAAATAAAATGCACTTCCTCATTATCGAAAAATCGGGTGGGGGGGGGGGGGCTCCGTGAGCTCGGGCAAATGGGGTTAACCCCTAACTGTTGCTGTGTCTACGGTGTAGAGAGCTAACATGTAAGTCGCTTTGGATAAAACCATCAGCTGAATGTAATGGAGTGAGAGCTTATTGTCACGTGATGCGTCCTGACGACCGTTTACCCTCCAGGAGGAAGAGGGCGAGTTATTCAAAGCACTTCTTGAGAAAACCGAACAAGCAGCCGGACCGGTTCTTTTATCTGAACAGTGAGTGTTTGTCTGGGTGATGACCTTCAGTTTGACCTTCAGCTTCTGGATAAGAGAAGGAATGGATGATTTCATTTATGATTAATATATTTCAATACTATTTCATTATAAAGTTACTAATGTCATTGATTAACCGTCTATTTTATTGATGTAAATATGAATGAATGAATGAATGAATATATACTTTATTAATCCCCGAGGGGAAATTTGGTGTCGGGGTAGCAGCAACTTACAACAAAATAAACAAAAACAGTTGGACGAAAGATAAAAGATATATACAATAATAATAAAAATAATAATAATAATAATAATAATAATAAAATAAAATAAAATAGAATAAAATAGAAATAGCTTCGATTGTGCAAAAATATATATATATACATGTTGTTAGTCAGAGGATCTGGCAAGCGGTGATTTATTATAAAGCCGTAATGCCGTTGGCAGGAATGTTCTCCTGTATCTGTCCTTGTTGCAGCGGAGCGTGAGGAATCTCCTCGAGAAAGTGCTGCTGACCCTGCAGTAGGTGGTGGAGAGGGTGGTCATATATATATATATATATATATATATATATATATATATATATATATGACCCTGCAGTAGTGGTGGAGAGGGTGGTCCGGGTTGTCCAATATGGACAAAAGTTTCTTCAGCGTCCTCCTCTCCACCACCTGTTCCAGAGACTCCTGCCTGCAGCCAATGATGGAGCCGGCTTTCTTAACTATCTTGTTAAGTCTGTTGGTGTCACCGGCTCCAATGCTGCTCCCCAGCAGACGATGGAGAAGTACAGGGCGCTGGCCACCACCGACTGGTAGAACATCTCCAGCATCTTGCTGCACACATTGAAGGATCGAAGCTTCCTCAGGAAAAAGAGTCGACTCATCCCCTTCTTGTACACAGCGTTGATGTTGTTCTTCCAGTTCAGTCGGCTGTCGATGGAAACACCAGGTACCTGTACTCCTCCTCCATGTGATGAGACACCAGGTACCTGTACTCCACCATGTGATGAGACACCAGGTACCTGTACTCCTCCTCCATGTGATGAGACACCAGGTACCTGTACTCCACCATGTGATGAGACACCAGGTACCTGTACTCCTCCTCCATGTGATGAGACACCAGGTACCTGTACTCCACCATGTGATGAGACACCAGGTACCTGTACTCCTCCTCCATGTGATGAGACACCAGGTACCTGTACTCCTCCACCATGTGATGAGACACCAGGTACCTGTACTCCACCTCCATGTCCACGTCCTCTCCAAGAACACTCAGAGGTCTAGGAGCAGTCGCCTTCCTCCTGAAGTCCACCACCATCTCTCTGGTCTTGGTCACGTTCAGCAGCAGGTGATTCTCACCGGCCCACTCCACAAAGTCACTCACCACTGCCCTGTACTCCTCCTCCTGTCCATCCCTAATACACCCGACCACCGCAGAGTCATCAGAGTACTTCTGCAGATGGCATGACTCCGTGTTGTACTGGAAGTCAGTGGTGTACAGGGTGAACAGGAAGGGAGACGGAACAGTTCCCTGTGGGGCTCCAACATCACTGACCACCGTTTCAGACAGCACACGGCCCATTCTGACAAACTGTGGTCTACCTGTGAGGTAGTCAGTGATCCAGGAGATGGAGGACGAGTCTACCTGTGAGGTAGTCAGTGATCCAGGAGATGGTGGACGAGTCTACCTGTGAGGTAGTCAGTGATCCAGGAGATGGTGGACGAGTCTACCCCCACCACCCGCAGCTTCTCACTCAGTAGCAGTGGTTGGATGGTGTTAAATGCACTGGAGAAGTCAAAGAAAGTGACTCTCACAGAGACACCGGTTCCATCCAGGTGCGACTGAGCTCGTTGCAGCAGGTAGATGATGGCGTCGTCCACTCCCACATGAGGCTGGTAAGCAAACTGTAGAGGGTCCAGCGACGATTTCACCTGCGGTCGGAGGTGGGCCAAGACCAGCCTCTCCAGCACCTTCATCACATGGGAGGTGAGGGCAACTGGTCGGTAGTCATTGAGGCCAGATGGAGATGACTTCTTGGGGACAGGGACCAGGCACGACGTCTTCCACAGCACAGGGACCTCCTCCAGCCTCAGGCTCAGGTTGTAGAGGTGCTGCAGGACACCAGACAGCTGGGTGACGCAGGTCTTTAGGACCCTGGGGCTGATGCCATCAGGTCCTTCAGCTCTGCGTTGGTGGAGTTTTTCCAGCTGTCTTCTCACCTGGTCAGTCGTCACAGAGAGAGGGGGGAGGGTGGAAGAGCCCATTGTTGTTGTTGAGGGCTCAGTGGGAGAGCCATTGGATGTTGAGGGCTCAGTGGGAGAGCCATTGGATGTTGAGGGCTCAGTGATTGTGCAGCTCAACAGGGGGGGCAGAGGTGGAGGAGTTTGGGAGGTGTGTTGTGTGGAGCAGACGGATGGGGGCTGTGAACTAAACCTGTTGAAGAAACAGTTCAGCTCGTTGGCCCTCTCCAGGGAGCCCCCTGGATGTCTCCCTCCCACCTTGATCCCACCACTGATCATTAGTCAACTGCAAAGTGACGATGAAATAATCCCTTTTGACCTCTTTGTTTTTGCTGACTCACTCCTGCTTTGATCAGTTATCAATATGGTAATAATAACAGCTAATAGATCAATAACTGGATGTAATAATAACAGCTAATAGATCAATAACTGGATGTAATAACAGCTAATAGATCAATAGACTGGATGTAATAACAGCTAATAGATCAATAGACTGATGTAATAACAGCTAATAGATCAATAGACTGATGTAATAATAACAGCTAATAGATCAATAGACTAATGTAATAACAGCTAATAGATCAATAGACTGATGTAATAATAACAGCTAATAGATCAATAGACTGATGTAATAATAACAGCTAATAGATCAATAGACTGATGTAATAATAACAGCTAATAGATCAATAGACTGATGTAATAATAACAGCTAATAGATCAATAGACTGATGTAATAATAACAGCTAATAGATCAATAGACTGATGTAATAACAGTTAATAGATCAATAGACTGATGTAATAACAGCTAATAGATCAATAGACTGATGTAATAACAGCTAATAGATCAATAGACTGATGTAATAATAACAGCTAATAGATCAATAGACTGATGTAATAATAACAGCTAATAGATCAATAGACTGATGTAATAATAACAGCTAATAGATCAATAGACTGATGTAATAACAGCTAATAGATCAATAGACTGATGTAATAACAGCTAATAGATCAATAACTGATGGTTTCTTCTTTCACAGTAAACTATTCTCGTTCTTCTCATGTCCCGTTGTGATAATCTACTGGACATCATGAGTTCATGATTACTCATCATATGACGTTGAGTTTTACATGCAGTATTAAACGTCCTCGTCTATAACGACCTTTGACCTGAACAGATATCACCGTGAGGCTGACTGCAGTGAAACATTGATCTACGGAGACGAGCAGCTTCATAGAACCCTTCAGGTCTGACCAACAGACAGGAAGACACACATGAATCCAGGGACACGAACACATGGGATGAAACTGTTATGTTCAGGAAACAGCACCAACCGTTGGGTCTGGGGTTTAGGTTTAGGTTTAGGTTTGTTGAGTTAAACCGAACTGTTGGTTTAAACCACAGTGATGTGATAATGCATCAGCAACCTGATCTGAGTTCAGTTTATTTGGTTTAGCCCAAAATCACAAATGATCCTCAGAACTTTACAGTCTGTACTTCCTGTCCCAGGACCTCGGATCAGGAAAAGATCACTGACCTGCCTTCAGATCACTGATCTACCTCCAGATCACTGATCCTCCTCCAGATCACTGACCTGAGTCCAGATCACTGACCCGCCTCCAGATCACTGATCCTCCTCCAGATCACTGATCCTCCTTCAGATCACTGACCTGAGTCCAGATCACTGACCCTCCTTCAGATCACTGACCTGAGTCCAGATCACTGACCTGAGTCCAGATCACTGACCCTCCTTCAGATCACTGACCCGCCTCCAGATCACTGACCTGAGTCCAGATCACTGACCCTCCTTCAGATCACTGACCTGAGTCCAGATCACTGATCCTCCTTCAGATCACTGATCCTCCTCCAGATCACTGATCCTCCTTCAGATCACTGATCCTCCTTCAGATCACTGACCCTCCTTCAGATCACTGACCTGAGTCCAGATCACTGACCCTCCTTCAGATCACTGACCTGAGTCCAGATCACTGACCCTCCTTCAGATCACTGATCCTCCTTCAGATCACTGACCTGAGTCCAGATCACTGATCCTCCTTCAGATCACTGACCCTCCTTCAGATCACTGATCCTCCTTCAGATCACTGACCCTCCTTCAGATCACTGACCTACCTTCAGATCACTGACCCGCCTCCAGATCACTGACCTGAGTCCAGATCACTGACCCTCCTTCAGATCACTGACCCGCCTTCAGATCACTGACCTGAGTCCAGATCACTGATCCTCCTTCAGATCACTGATCCTCCTTCAGATCACTGACCCTCCTTCAGATCACTGACCTGAGTCCAGATCACTGACCCTCCTTCAGATCACTGACCTGAGTCCAGATCACTGACCCTCCTTCAGATCACTGATCCTCCTTCAGATCACTGACCTGAGTCCAGATCACTGATCCTCCTTCAGATCACTGATCCTCCTTCAGATCACTGATCCTCCTTCAGATCACTGACCCTCCTTCAGATCACTGATCCTCCTTCAGATCACTGACCTGAGTCCAGATCACTGACCCTCCTTCAGATCACTGATCCTCCTTCAGATCACTGACCCTCCTTCAGATCACTGACCCTCCTCCAGATCACTGATCCTCCTTCAGATCACTGACCCTCCTCCAGATCACTGACCCTCCTTCAGATCACTGACCCTCCTTCAGATCACTGATCCTCCTTCAGATCACTGACCTGAGTCCAGATCACTGATCCTCCTTCAGATCACTGACCCTCCTTCAGATCACTGATCCTCCTTCAGATCACTGACCTGAGTCCAGATCACTGACCCTCCTTCAGATCACTGATCCTCCTTCAGATCACTGATCCTCCTTCAGATCACTGACCTGAGTCCAGATCACTGACCCTCCTTCAGATCACTGACCCTCCTTCAGATCACTGACCCTCCTTCAGATCACTGATCCTCCTTCAGATCACTGACCCTCCTCCAGATCACTGACCCTCCTCCAGATCACTGATCCTCCTTCAGATCACTGACCTGAGTCCAGATCACTGACCCTCCTTCAGATCACTGACCCTCCTCCAGATCACTGATCCTCCTTCAGATCACTGATCCTCCTTCAGATCACTGATCCTCCTTCAGATCACTGATCCTCCTTCAGATCACTGACGTCGTGTTCTTCACAGACTGATCCTGGTTCAGTTCCTCAGGTTTCTGATGACACACCGGAGAGCTGATCGCTACCAGCTGTGTCAGAGCTGAGCTGCAATGCATGCAGGGAAACAGAGACTTCCTGTACTGACAGGAAGTGACATCACACAGGGGCCCAGCGGTCCTGCCGCTTTAAGAAGAGTGTGAAGACACAACATGACAGTTAGTTCCTGCTGGTCTGTGGTCAGAGTGTCGCCGCCTCACAGGAAACAAGAGTCCTCTCAGACACAATCAGAGTGCATCATGGGACGGAAGACGCTGCTGCTCGTCTCGCTGCTCGCTGTTCTGGGTAAAAGACTTCCTGTTGCTGACTTTAATGTTTTAATGTTTGAAGACAAACTGTTGAAATGTGTCACTGCAGATTGAGTTGAGTTCAGATTCAGTATCTAAAGTAGAAGTACTAGTACTACTAGTAGTATTACTAGTAGTAGTAGTAGTACTGCCAGTAGCAGTAGTACTAGCAGTAGTTGTGTGTTTTATTCAGTCATCACATAATACAATGAGTAAAGCCTATATACAATATAAATATTCAATATGACTGAAAAGGTACAGGCAGAAGCATAATGCTTATATTTAAAATGTTTAATATTTAACAGCTGTTGATAAGGAACTGAACACATGAAGCACAAATATATAAATGCATGATCTTTATTATTATTATTATTATGACAGAATACTGTGACAATCTTCATCATGTTTAGTTTTACACTGTGACTTCAGACTAACTATAATACTATAATATATACTGTGTGTGTGTGTGTGTGTGTGTGTGTGTGTGTGTGTGTGTGTGTGTGTGTATATATATATTATAGTGTATATATAATAATATATATTTCCCTTGCAGAGCTGATGCTGGTGGCGGGCGTCCATCATGGCGGCCATCATGGCGGCCATCATGGCGTCCATCATGGCGGCCATCATGGCCGCTCCATGCCCGGCTCTCCGGTCAACGTCAGCAGGAAGGACCCCGTCCTCCGGCAGGTCGTCCTCAGCGCCGCCTGCTCCTTCAACACCCGATCAAACGACGCCTTCCTCTTCAAGCCCTCGGCCATCCAGCGAGCCCAGCGGCAGGTAGGGGTCAAAGGTCAACGCATCGTTCAGCCTGCATCCAGAGAGTGATGATGTCACTGCTGAGCCACTGTGTTTCAGGTGGTTAAGGGGCTTCAGTACACCGTGGATCTGGAGATCTCCAGAACCGTCTGCCGGAAACGAGACGACGACAACAACAACAACAACAACCTGCCCAGCTGTGACTTCCAGCCTGAAGGTCGTCTGCAGCAGGTGAGACTGGAGACTACGAGCTGGGCGACTTCCTGGAGACAAAGTCCTCCTCCTGCGGTTCACTGCTAACAGACGGATCTCAAGATGTATTTTACAGGCTTTTATTTAGAGGCTTTTATTGTGAAACTTCCTGTTCTTCTAGACGTTTCAGTGCCACACTGAGGTCTGGCTGATCCCCTGGAAGAACCAGACCAGGACTCTGCTGCTGGACTGTAAACCCTGAAACCACCTTCATCATCCTCATCCTCACCTGTGAGGGCCTTCATCATCATGATCATCATCCTCACCTGTGAGGGCCTTCATCATCATGATCATCATCCTCACCTGTGAGGGCCTTCATCATCATGATCTTCATCCTCACCTGTGAGGGCCTTCATCGTGCATCTTCATCCTCACCTGTGACGGCCTTCATCATCCATCCTCATCCTCACCTGTCTGACCTCCTCCTCATTAACCCTTTCAGCAGAATAAAGTATTTACTGAAACCATCAGGAGAAACTGTCACGTCTTCATTAGTTTGTACATAATCAAATTATTATGAAATGTTTAAAACGCAGTAAAGTCTAAAATAATCACAACAATAATTCAAACAGTCATTATTAATGTTTTTGAAGTGAAAAAGAAAACGACCAGACGACGTGTTTCTGATTTAGTGAAGCGGCTTTAATTTTTCAAACAAATATTTAACATTTTTAAATTAATGGATTTCATTCAGCTTTCCTTCAAAGGAAGCTGAGAAGCTGCAGACCAGCTCAAACAAGCAGAGACTCAAACTACATGTGCAGCTCAGAACAAAACCAAAAACCATCCGGATCTGTTCCGTCCCTCCAGCCGGGACGGAACAGGAAGTACAGATGACGACATGCTAAATATTACCAGTGTTTCACTAACATGCTAACGGGAGCCGCGGCTCAACAGACAGCTTTCTGAAATGAAAAATAATTAGTAATACGTGGATGTGACAGTCAGGATAGCTGAGATATTAAAGTGAGGAATGGCAGCTGGTAGCAGAAACAATGCTAACAAGGCTAACATCGCTAACCCAGACGATTCAGAGTTAGCTCTGGAGGTAGCGAGAGATGACCTGCAGTTCCTGTGTGAATGTGTGTGTATATATATATATATATATATATATATATATATATATATATATATATATATATATATATATATATATATATTCAATTGAATCATTAACCGTAACCCTGGGAACCATTGAATCGTGTGCATGATGGTATTTATAAGGCTACACTGAGTTAGCAGCAGCTTGCTAGCGCTACAATGAGCAAGCTAACCCACTGGGGAACAAGCCACATAGCTATATTAGCTTTATTAGCTTCAGCTAGCGTTTGTTTTCACCTGGTTGCCGAGATACGAGAGCCGGGTCTCGTTGGCCAATCAGACCCGGAGTTTCAGAACCAACATCAAAACAACACTGTTGACAAAACTCTTTTTTCATTGAACACAAACACTTTGAGCAAATAAAATACAGACAGCTGGAGAAATACAAATTTAAATCCAGAATTTGGACTGGATTTAAAACGACAGACATTTCATTTGGTGCCTAAAAAGGTCTTAAAGTTTGATTCACGACGTCAACAAAACAAAATGGCGAACATGAACACAAAGGCCGTTAATTTACTGCGACAACCAGGTTCTGCTGTTGGTCGTCGTTGGGATTCACCCTCTGGAGACCACGAATGTTTTTAACTAATTACGCGTTAATCCCTCAAAATATGTTGAGAGATTTCTCTCTGGAACGAGATATCTGACGGACCGCCGTCCGGGTCGCGGGTCCCCTCCCGGTGCATCGTGACATCGCTGTTAAAGACGAACGCCGCGTCGCGGTTTCAGACTTCCTGCTCAGTCACAAAGTCCGTCTCATATTTTATTAATTTACTTATTTTTAGACCTTGCTCAGGTCGAGTTTGGCGATGTAGGGCGAGCGGAAGGAGCCCAGGTACAGACTCCCATCGTGCTCGTGGACCTCGCTGACGTAGGCCGCCACCAGGCCGTTGGGGTCGTGGAAGCTCCGAGTGCAGACTCCGCCGTCGTGGAGCTCCGCCACCAGGCTGTACCGAGGGACGAACTTCATCAGCACCTCCTGACTGAAGATCTGGAGGAAGGGAGGCATGAGACACTGTCTGGTGTCTTTTAAAGGACCGTAATGTGATACCTTCCTATGACCTTCTGGGTTTGTTTATGTCTTCCTGGTCAGAGTCTGCAGACAGAGCTCCCTCTACGAAGCCTGGTAGTCGTTATCGTGTCTATAAGGACACCTGGTAGTCGTTATCGTGTCTATAAGGACACCTGGTAGTCGTTATCGTCTCTACAGGACACCTGGTAGTCGTTATCGTCTCTATAAGGACACCTGGTAGTCGTTATCGTCTCTACAGGACACCTGGTAGTCGTTATTGTCTCTATAAGGACACCTGGTAGTCCTTATCGTCTCTATAAGGACACCTGGTAGTCGTTATCGTCTCTACAGGACACCTGGTAGTCGTTATCGTCTCTATAGGACACCTGGTAGTCGTTATCGTCTCTACAGGACACCTGGTAGTCGTTATCGTCTCTATAAGGACACCTGGTAGTCGTTATCGTCTCTACAGGACACCTGGTAGTCGTTATCGTGTCTATAAGGACACCTGGTAGTCGTTATCGTGTCTATAAGGACACCTGGTAGTCGTTATCGTCTCTACAGGACACCTGGTAGTCGTTATCGTCTCTATAAGGACACCTGGTAGTCGTTATCGTCTCTACAGGACACCTGGTAGTCGTTATCGTCTCTATAGGACACCTGGTAGTCGTTATCGTCTCTATAAGGACACCTGGTAGTCGTTATCGTCTCTACAGGACACCTGGTAGTCGTTATCGTCTCTATAAGGACACCTGGTAGTCGTTATCGTCTCTACAGGACACCTGGTAGTCGTTATCGTCTCTACAGGACACCTGGTAGTCGTTATCGTCTCTATAAGGACACCTGGTAGTCGTTATCGTCTCTACAGGACACCTGGTAGTCGTTATCGTCTCTACAGGACACCTGGTAGTCGTTATCGTCTCTATAAGGACACCTGGTAGTCGTTATCGTCTCTACAGGACACCTGGTAGTCGTTATCGTCTCTATAAGGACACCTGGTAGTCGTTATCGTCTCTACAGGACACCTGGTAGTCGTTATCGTCTCTATAAGGACACCTGGTAGTCGTTATCGTCTCTACAGGACACCTGGTAGTCGTTATCGTGTCTATAAGGACACCTGGTAGTCGTTATCGTCTCTACAGGACACCTGGTAGTCGTTATCGTCTCTATAGGACACCTGGTAGTCGTTATCGTCTCTATAAGGACACCTGGTAGTCGTTATCGTCTCTACAGGACACCTGGTAGTCGTTATCGTCTCTATAAGGACACCTGGTAGTCGTTATCGTCTCTACAGGACACCTGGTAGTCGTTATCGTCTCTACAGGACACCTGGTAGTCGTAATCGTCTCTATAAGGACACCTGGTAGTCGTTATCGTCTCTACAGGACACCTGGTAGTCGTTATCGTCTCTATAGGACACCTGGTAGTCGTTATCGTCTCTACAGGACACCTGGTAGTCGTTATCGTCTCTACAGGACACCTGGTAGTCGTTATCGTCTCTACAGGACACCTGGTAGTCGTTATCGTCTCTATAAGGACACCTGGTAGTCGTTATCGTCTCTACAGGACACCTGGTAGTCGTTATCGTCTCTATAAGGACACCTGGTAGTCGTTATCGTCTCTACAGGACACCTGGTAGTCGTTATCGTCTCTATAAGGACACCTGGTAGTCGTTATCATCTCTACAGGACACCTGGTAGTCGTTATCGTGTCTATAAGGACACCTGGTAGTCGTTATCGTCTCTACAGGACACCTGGTAGTCGTTATCGTCTCTACAGGACACCTGGTAGTCGTTATCGTCTCTATAAGGACACCTGGTAGTCGTTATCGTCTCTACAGGACACCTGGTAGTCGTTATCGTCTCTACAGGACACCTGGTAGTCGTTATCGTCTCTATAAGGACACCTGGTAGTCGTTATCGTCTCTATAAGGACACCTGGTAGTCGTTATCGTCTCTACAGGACACCTGGTAGTCGTTATCGTCTCTATAAGGACACCTGGTAGTCGTTATCATCTCTACAGGACACCTGGTAGTCGTTATCGTGTCTATAAGGACACCTGGTAGTCGTTATCGTCTCTACAGGACACCTGGTAGTCGTTATCGTCTCTATAGGACACCTGGTAGTCGTTATCGTGTCTATAAGGACACCTGGTAGTCGTTATCGTCTCTACAGGACACCTGGTAGTCGTTATCGTGTCTATAAGGACACCTGGTAGTCGTTATCGTCTCTATAAGGACACCTGGTAGTCGTTATCGTCTCTATAAGGACACCTGGTAGTCGTTATCGTCTCTATAAGGACACCTGGTAGTCGTTATCGTCTCTACAGGACACCTGGTAGTCGTTATCGTCTCTACAGGACACCTGGTAGTCGTTATCGTCTCTATAAGGACACCTGGTAGTCGTTATCGTCTCTACAGGACACCTGGTAGTCGTTATCGTCTCTATAGGACACCTGGTAGTCGTTATCGTCTCTATAAGGACACCTGGTAGTCGTTATCGTCTCTATAAGGACACCTGGTAGTCGTTATCGTCTCTACAGGACACCTGGTAGTCGTTATCGTCTCTACAGGACACCTGGTAGTCGTTATCGTCTCTATAAGGACACCTGGTAGTCGTTATCGTCTCTACAGGACACCTGGTAGTCGTTATCGTCTCTATAGGACACCTGGTAGTCGTTATCGTCTCTACAGGACACCTGGTAGTCGTTATCGTCTCTATAAGGACACCTGGTAGTCGTTATCGTCTCTACAGGACACCTGGTAGTCGTTATCGTCTCTACAGGACACCTGGTAGTCCGTTTTGTTGGAACCTGGTCTCTCTCTCCCTTCTTTTACCTTGAAGATGAATTTCTTGATCCAGGGTCTCTGGGACAGGAAGTCCATCATGGAGAAGCCGGGGTTCGGTCGCACCGCTGACATGGCCACCCAGTAACCTCCGGTTGAGCTCGGACGAATGTTGTCGGGAAGGCCGGGCAGGTTGTCGATGAAGGTGTCCATCCCGCCTTTGTTCAGACCAGCAACGTGGACTCTGGTGAGGAAACACAAACAGAGTTCACAGAAGCTAAAAAACAAAAAATGTGAGCCCAAACTGTTGAATGTTAAATGTTCTCTGAACCCAACACTGAATAAAACTAGTAAATCAGGAAGTATCACATCTTATGAAAGAAGCCGTCAGTAGAACCATGAGCTGTTTCAGAGAGTCAACAGAATAACCCTCGTATTCATATTTATATGTATAAATAAACAGAAGGCCCAGGTGGGCCACCTGCGGATGCGGGCCATGGTGGTCTTACCTGCATATCTGGGCCATGGTGGTCTTACCTGCGGATGCAGGCCATGGTGGTCTTACCTGCGGATGCGGGCCATGGTGGTCTTACCTGCATATCTGGGCCATGGTGGTCTTACCTGCGGATGCGGGCCATGGTGGTCTTACCTGCATATCTGGGCCATGGTGGTCTTACCTGCGGATGCGGGCCATGGTGGTCTTACCTGCATATCTGGGCCATGGTGGTCTTACCTGCGGATGCGGGCCATGGTGGTCTCGGCCACCAGCACTGACTCCTCGTCGGGCAGCAGCTGGATGCCGTTGGGGAAGCGCAGGTTCTCCATCACCACCGACAGCTCCCGGGTCTCGGTGTCGTACTCCAGAACTCTGAGCGGAGACAACGACACGCCTGTTACCACCACCGGGCTTTTACTTTGAAACTCACACAGGAAGTCAGCGTTTCTTAAATGAATCAAGAAATAAATAAAATGCAAAACTGGATTTCATTATCCATTGATCTATTTCATTAATACAACTTTAAATTAATGTATTCTTATCTCTACAGATTAATAATAATTATTATTATTATCTCTGATCTCTCAAGTGAATATTAATAATATTAACAATCTCAGGTGAATAATAATAATAATAATAATCTCAGGTGAATATTAATAATAATCTCAGGTGAATATGAATAATAATCTCAGGTGAATATGAATAATAATCTCAGGTGAATATGAATAATAATCTCAGGTGAATATGAATAACGCTCTCAGGTGAGTCTACCTCCCGTCGGCCGTGGCCTCCATGATGAGGTGAATATTAATATTAATAATAACAACAGGTGAATATGAATAATAACCTCCCGTCGGCCGTGGCCTCCATGATGAGGTGCAGGAAGTCTCTGCGCTGCCACCTGCTGCTGGAGGAGGTGAAGTACAGCTTCCTGCCGTCCCGAGTCACCGCCACGTCGTTGATGAAGGACAACTTCCTGCCGGCCACCAGCTGGCCGCCGGCCACCAGGCGGGTCGCCTCGCCTGGAATTATGATTATTAATATTATTATTATTATTGTTATAATGATTATTATTAGTATTGTTATTATTATAACCAGTAAACCACAGGAGAAGTTGAATCTCTTCGTGGACGTTGAGTCACGTGATGATTACTGTTCTTCATCATTTATTACAATTTATTTTCATGAACAGACTTTTACACCTTAAACTGTTTTGAGATATTTAAAGATGTTTATTGTAAAAACAGATAATAAATAATAATAAAACATAACACTATCAGAGTGTGAGATGCATTTTGAATTCATGAACGTTTAATATATATATATATATATATATATATATATATATATACACACACAAAATGAATATATATATATATATATATTAGTGCTGTCATATTAGCGCGTTATTAACGGCGTTAACGCAAACCAATTTTAACGCCGTCAATTTTATTAACGGCGTTAACGCATTTTAATAAAAAAAAAAATAAAAATCCGCGACCACCACGCTGGATGTAGCTCAACCGGAAGCAAAACAATAGGCACGCCGTTTGGGCTTGGAAGCTAGGCTAACGTTACGGTTTAAATGAATGAACGGTGAGCGCGATACGGCAAAATGAATGATATTCAGTGAACTGAACAGGTGCGCGTGCCAGAAGGGAGAAGAGTGAACACATTGAACACAGCAGGAGAGAACGCAACGTTAGCCAGCTAGCTAAAGCTCCGGTGGAACATTATTAGCTAACGCTACCGTTTTTGAGGAGGTAGATTTTGAGGAGAGGGGACTGACAAGGCAGAAGGTAAAGTGGTCCACCGTTCTATCAATAAGCAGACCTGCCAACCTGTACGCAATCTGCGTAGCGGATACGCATTTTGACGTCAAAGTACGCTGGTAAAAATTAGTCTAAAATTAATTTTAGACTAATTGACCAGCACACATTATATGCAATGCAATATAATGCATGGCGAGTATTTAATGACTTATCAATATATAGGTTATATATCAAGGTTGGCAGGTCTGAATAAGGCTAAACTAGAAGTTAACACCAATACAAACATTATTTGTGCAGAATGAGTGTGTTAGGGGAGAAGGATGCAGCCATTGTTAAACAGCTGGATTGAAATGCAGCTGGAACTGGTCGTGGCTAAAACTGGAAGGCAAGGTCTCAATAAAAGGGCAAGAGGTGTCCTTTCATCTAGGAGATGTATTCTCCAAAATCAACAGGCAGGGATTCACCAGATGCATTCTCTGCATCAAAGATATAAATGATGCTAACAAAGGCAGCCATGCTCTCCCTTACCACATTGTGCCTCATATACTGTAAATGTTAGACCAGTGACAGGCTGGCATGAAATGGCTTGCATAATACTTAGTAAGGAGGCCATAATCATGTTTGACTCATGGCTGAAGTTAAGTTTCTCCAGCTCTCCCCAGGTTGGCAAAAAAAGCATCTCAAAATGCATCAGATTGATGCTTTAAAATATGGAATATTTAAATGTTTCTTACGGGGGAGCATGCCCCCGGACCCCCTAGAGGGGTAATATCCTTCTCACCTTTTTCACCCCTGACCCGTTTTCATGCCTGGTGCACTCTATCATTTTATTTTGTAAACCCTTGTTTACCTGAAATGTGCAGTGATTTTATTTTGTACCGCCCTGTTTGGCAGTTGTTTTTCAATAAAATAAAGCAAGCCAATCCACTTTTTCATGTTGATAAGAGCATTAAAATGCAAAAAAAAATAAT
Organism: Myoxocephalus aenaeus; assembly: GCA_038501785.1. Classification (NCBI taxonomy): domain Eukaryota; kingdom Metazoa; phylum Chordata; class Actinopteri; order Perciformes; family Cottidae; genus Myoxocephalus; species Myoxocephalus aenaeus. The sequence goes on from JBAMJR010000215.1 coordinate 353,319, forward strand.
GCGATTAATTGCGATTAATCGCGAGTTAACTATGACATAAATGCGATTAATCGCGATTAAATATTTTAATCGCTTGACAGCACTAATATATATATATTGTTAAAACTTCTAAAAATGTTAAAACGTCACAATATTATCATATTATATATATATATATATATAATATGTAACATTATAGAAGTTTTAACATTATTTAGATCAATAAGCCCCGTGTGTTTTCTGCCTCTGATGTTATTTATTATTATTTATTATTATTTATCCCGTAACGTTTGTGTGTTTTTCACTAAACTGTTTCCTCTTCATAGAAATTAATATTATAATATAAATATATTTTCTGAAAACAAAACGTTTAGTTTTTGTGTTTGGAGACTTTTTAGTTTTTCATATTTTCTGAACTTGATATTTGTTTTTATTTATTTTATTGAATGAATTCAAATGTTTTTCATCGTTGGTGTTTATGTGAAGAGGAGGAAGAAGAAGAGGAGGAAGAGGAGGAGGAAGAAGAAGAAGAAGTTAGGAAGAGGAAGAGGAGGAGGAGGAAGAAGGAGGAGGAAGAATAAGAAGAAGAGGAAGACGAAGTTAGGAGGTGGAGGAGACGAAAGAAGAGCGACTGTGGCTCAGTGGTAGCATGCCCGTCTTTCAGTCAGAGGATCGGTGGTTCGATCCCCGGCTCTGCTCGTCCATGTCGATGTCTCCTTGAGACTCTTGACCCCTAACTGCTCTCGTTGCTATGACTACGGTGAAGAAAGGTACGGCGCTTTGGATAAAAGCGCCAGTGAAACGTAAAGAGCGGAGGAAGGAGGAAGAGGAGAATAATAACATCATCATCATCATGTGGCGCCCCCCTCACCTGTGGTGGGGTTCACCTGGAACAGACCCAGGTAGGCGTCGGCCACGAACAGAGTCCCGTTGGGACCGACCCGGATCCCCAGAGGCCGCCCACAGCCTGGCTCCTCCTCCTCGGAGCCTGAGGACACGCCCAGTTACCCAGCATGCACCAGACTCAGCACTTCACATGACATGAAGGAGACTGGCTGCTCCTTCAGAGTAAGAGCACCACTCGCTCCTTCAGAGTAAGAGTCACCACCCGCTCCTTCAGAGTAAGAGTCACCACCCGCTCCTTCAGAGTAAGAGTCGTCACTAATAGCTCCTTCAGAGTAAGAGTCACCACCCGCTCCTTCAGAGTAAGAGTCACCACCCGCTCCTTCAGAGTAAGAGTCACCACTCGCTCCTTCAGAGTAAGAGTCACCACTCGCTCCTTCAGAGTAAGAGTCACCACCCGCTCCTTCAGAGTAAGAGTCGTCACTAATAGCTCCTTCAGAGTAAGAGTCACCACCCGCTCCTTCAGAGTAAGAGTCACCACCCGCTCCTTCAGAGTAAGAGTCACCACTCGCTCCTTCAGAGTAAGAGTCGTCACTAATAGCTCCTTCAGAGTAAGAGTCGTCACTAATAGCTCCTTCAGAGTAAGAGCACCACTCGCTCCTTCAGAGTAAGAGTCGTCACTAATAGCTCCTTCAGAGTAAGAGTCGTCACTAATAGCTCCTTCAGAGTAAGAGTCGTCACCAATAGCTCCTTCAGAGTAAGAGTCGTCACTAATAGCTCCTTCAGAGTAAGAGTCACCACTCGCTCCTTCAGAGTAAGAGTCATCACTAATATCTCCTTCAGACTCAGAGTAAGAGTCAGTTTCTGAGAGCTGGAGGAGGACTCATGTTATTTGTGAGTTTCCTGTTTGAGAACCCCGCCACAATAAGGTCTTTTTAACCCTCAGTTAGACGTTATGCCAAAATAAAGCGGCTTGTTCCCTACACTCACTTCCTGTTTCACTACAAATAAACGGCCTCTCGTGGTTTGTGTGTAACTGTGTCGCTGCCTTGCTCAAAGGCTGACGACTGAGGGAAGAGCAGAAGCTTCACACCCCAGACACGTTAACCTGAACTCAACTTAACCAAACTAAATATTAAAATATAACTAAACTTAAACTGAATCCTAAACCAAACCTAAAATTACTCAAACTCAAGCTTAACTTGACTAAACTGAATCTTAACTAAACCTATACTGAATTAAACTGAATCATAAACCTAATTAAACTTAATTAAACTGAATCTTAACTAAACTGAATCTTAACTAAACCTAAACTTAATTAAACTGAATCATAAACCTAATTAAACTGAATCATAAACCTAATTTAACTTAATTAAACTGAATCTTAACTAAACCTAAACTGAATCTTAACTTAACTGAATCTTAACTAAACCTAAACTTAATTAAACTGAATCTTAACTAAACTAAACTGAATCTTAACTAAACCTAAACTGAATCTTAACTAAACTAAACTGAATCTTAACTAAACCTAAACTGAATCTTAACTCAACTAAACTGAATCTTAACTAAACCTAAACTGAATCTTAACTAAACTAAACTGAATCTTAACTAAACCTAAACTGAATCTTAACTAAACTAAACTGAATCTTAACTAAACCTAAACTGAATCTTAACTAAACCTAAACTGAATCTTAACTAAACTAAACTGAATCTTAACTAAACCTAAACTGAATTAAACTGAATCTTAACTAAACCTAAACTGAATCTTAACTTAACTGAATCTTAACTAAACCTAAACTTAATTAAACTGAATCTTAACTAAACTAAACTGAATCTTAACTAAACCTAAACTGAATCTTAACTAAACTAAACTGAATCTTAACTAAACCTAAACTGAATCTTAACTAAACTAAACTGAATCTTAACTAAACCTAAACTGAATCTTAACTAAACTAAACTGAATCTTAACTAAACCTAAACTGAATCTTAACTAAACCTAAACTGAATCTTAACTAAACTAAACTGAATCTTAACTAAACCTAAACTGAATCTTAACTAAACTAAACTGAATCTTAACTAAACCTAAACTGAATCTTAACTAAACTGAATCTTAACTAAACTGAATCTTAACTAAACTAAACTGAATCTTAACTAAACCTAAACTGAATCTTAACTAAACCTAAACTGAATCTTAACTAAACTAAACTGAATCTTAACTAAACCTATACTGAATTAAACTGAATCATAAACCTAATTAAACTTAATTAAACTGAATCTTAACTAAACTGAATCTTAACTAAACCTAAACTTAATTAAACTGAATCATAAACCTAATTAAACTGAATCATAAACCTAATTTAACTTAATTAAACTGAATCTTAACTAAACCTAAACTGAATCTTAACTAAACTAAACTGAATCTTAACTAAACTAAACTGAATCTTAACTAAACCTAAACTGAATCTTAACTAAACCTAAACTGAATCTTAACTAAACTAAACTGAGGCTGAGCGTCTCTCACCACACGGCGGTTTCCCGAGCCTCGTCACCGTGTGAATCCTTCGACCAATCAGCTTCACGATCTTCCCGTCAGCCGTTCCCGCGTACAAAACATCTGCAGAGGAAGAGAGGAGCGTCAGCTCTCGGTCGCCTTCATGGTCTTCTTCGTGCTTTAAACAATAACCTGTTGTCTGGTTGTCTGAAGCCACGCAGACCAGAAAGCTGTAAATCAGTTCCTCATTCATTCCATCTGGAAACCGACTTCACAACGAGGCCGTGACCTCTGACCTCTGACTGTTTAACCAGCTGGAACCAAACTGACCAAATCTGATGCAACATTTCACAAGTTTGTTTCAGCAGAAGTAGCAGAGCCAAGGTCAGGAGCTTCTGTTAACACTAAGCTCAACTAAACACTAAAATTACACTCAAATAAACACTAAGCTCAACTAAACACTAAAATAAAATAAACACTAAGCTCAACTAAACACTAAAATTACACTCAAATAAACACTAAGCTCAACTAAACACTAAAATAAAATAAACACTAAACTAAACACTAAAATTACACTAAAATAAACACTAAACACTCAAATAAACACTAAACTAAAATAAACACTCTAATAAACACTAAACTAAACACTCAAATAAACACTAAACTAAACACTAAAATAAACACTAAACTCAACTAAACACTAAAATAAACACTAAACTCAACTAAACACTAAAATAAACACTAAACTAAACACTAAAATTACACTAAAATAAACACTAAACACTCAAATAAACACTAAACTAAACACTAAACTAAACACTAAAATAAACACTAAACTCAACTAAACTAAACACTAAAATAAACTAAAAAATGTACTTAGAACAAACTAAACTAACGTTAAAACTGAAAACCAAACCAGAATAAACTAAATCAGACTAAACTAAACCAGAATAAACTAAACCAAACCAGAATAAACTAAATCAGACTAAACTAAACCAGAATAAACTAAACCAAACCAGAATAAACTAAACCAAACCAGAATAAACTAAATCAGACTAAACTAAACCAAACCAGAATAAACTAAACCAAACCAGAATAAACTAAATCAGACTAAACTAAACCAGAATAAACTAAACCAAACCAGAATAAACTAAATCAGACTAAACTAAACCAGAATAAACTAAACCAAACCAGACAGAGTTGGGTGTCGAGCCGGGCCTGGCCCCGCTACCTTCGGTGGTTGTCGGGGAGCTAGCGGAGAGCTAGCGGAAGTTAGCGGAGAGCTAGCGGAAGTTAGTGGGGAAACTAGCATGAGCGCCAGCTGGCTACAGCGGGGAGCTAACGGGGACACTGACCGAAGGTAGTAGCGTCGTGTAACCCGACTTTTACGGTAAACCAAACCAGACTAAACCAAACCAGACTAATCTAAACCAGACTAAACCAAACCAGACTAATCTAAACCAGACTAAACCAAACCAGACTAATCTAAACCAGACTAAACCAAACCAGACTAAACCAAACCAGACTAAACCAAACCAGACTAACTAAAGCAGACTAAACCAAACCAGACTAATCTAAACCAGACTAAACCAAACCAGACTAATCTAAACCAGACTAAACCAAACCAGACTAAACCAAACCAGACTAACTAAACCAGACTAACTAAAGCAGACTAACTAAAGTAGACTAACTAAAGCAGACTAACTAAAGCAGACTAACTAAAGCAGACCTCCGATGTTGGTGATGGACTCTGGGCCGCTGATCTGGTCCTCAAACAGTCTCTGAGCCTCTCGGAGCTTCAGGTTTGGCTCCCAGCAGCCCTTCATCAGGGGAGGCTCCTTCAGGCTGCAGGACACGTGTATTAGTACCTCAGACACTGTGTATTAGTACCTCAGACACTGTGTATTAGTACCTCAGACACTGTGTATTAGTACCTCAAACACTGTGTATTAGTACCTCAGACACTGTGTATTAGTACCTCAGACACTGTGTATTAGTACCTCAGACACTGTGTATTAGTACCTCAGACACTGTGTATTAGTACCTCAGACACGTGTATTAGTACCTCAGACACTGTGTATTAGTACCTCAGACACTGTGTATTAGTACCTCAGACACTGTGTATTAGTACCTCAGACACTGTGTATTAGTACCTCAGACACTGTGTATTAGTACCTCAAACACTGTGTATTAGTACCTCAAAACATCTTGTATTAGTACCTCAAACACTGTGTATTAGTACCTCAAAAAATCTTGTATTAGTACCTCAGACACTGTGTATTAGTACCTCAGACACTGTGTATTAGTACCTCAAAACATTGTGTATTAGTGCCTCAGACACTGTGTATTAGTACCTCAGACACTGTGTATTAGTACCTCAGACACTGTGTATTAGTACCTCAAACACTGTGTATTAGTACCTCAAAACATTGTGTATTAGTACCTCAAACACTGTGTATTAGTACCTCAAAACATATTGTATTAGTACATAAAATCATATTGTATTAGTACCTCACAACACTGTGTATTAGTACCTCAAAACATCTTGTATTAGTACCTCAAAAGAATAGTATTATCTACGCTCTCTGGGACTCACCTGAAGACCTCGGGGTGGATGGGGGACTCGAGGATGAGGATGATGACCAGGAGAGGAAGAAGCAGGAAGCCGCCCAGAGAGAGCAGCGTCACCTGGAACACCTTCCCGCTGTAGGTGCTGCTGAGGAGAGCACCGTATAAAGTATATGATATATATATTTATATATTTATATAACGCTGTAGGTGCTGCTGAGGAGAGCACCGTATAAAGTATATGATATATATATTTATATATTTATATAACGCTGTAGGTGCTGCTGAGGAGAGCACCGTATAAAGTATATGATATATATATTTATATATTTATATAACGCTGTAGGTGCTGCTGAGGAGAGCACCGTTAACGCTGATCTGGAGTCAGTGGCTAAAGCAGTCACAAGTATAAAGTATATGATATACATATTTATATAACGACTGATCTGGAGTCAGTGGCTAAAGGTACAGAAGTATTAAGTATATGATATATATATATATATATATATATATATATATATATATATATATATATATATATATATATATATTTATATAACTAAGGCTAATTAATTGAGGCTAATTAATTAATTGATAATATATATTTATTAATTAATTTAAAAATGAATATTATTAAAATTATTTATATATTACAATTAATTATATATATATATATATATATATATATATATATATATATATATATATATATATATATTTATTAATTATTAATTTTAAACTAAAATTATTATTAGTAAAATTAATAACAATTTTATAAATAAAATGATATATATATATATATATATATATATATATATTACAATTAATTATATATTATATATTTATATAACGACTGATCCGGGATCAGATCAACGATCAATGCCGTGACGCGGCGGTGACGTCACCGTCGGTGTTTCTGTTTTTATGTCCACCCCTCCCCCTCTCACCCGGTCCCCTTGTTCCGGTTCTCCGGCAGCTCGTCGGTGATGACCTGCGGTCGGTGGACCCTCCGGAACCGGAGCCCCTCCGTCTCGTTCATGCTGGACTCGGCTCGGCTCGGGTCGGTTCGGCTCCGCTCGGCTGTAGGCCTGGAGCTGAGGTTTAACGACGCGGGTAGTCACGGACTAACACGGAGAGGACCGAGAGCACATCATGGCGACGAGGGAGAGCTTCCGGTCTGGGACTTCAAAATAAAAGACGTGGCATAACATCATCACGTGCTTCCCAAAATACAAACAAAAGAGATAAATAAATGTATATAAGAAATTATAAGAAGTAAATATAACCTATTTTATAAATAAAAAAATATGTAACTTAAGTTTTTTTTAAAATACGTTTTAAAGACATGAGAACATTGTAATTAAATATAATGTAAAAAGGCACCAAAACATTTTATGTCATTTTTGTTTTCGTTTGTTTTCAACAAAATAGAAAAATAAATAAATATAAAGATAAAAACGTAATCATAATAATTAAAACATATGTTAATATATAAGACATAAGAAATATAATATAATATATTTATTTAAAATAAAAAGGAGACTTTTAATGAACACGTTTTAAAGACATAAGAACAAGTCAAAAAGAAAGAAAGAAAAATATAATTTTTTATAAAAGAACAAATGAAATTGAAAAAGTCAGTCCATAGAAGAAATTAAGTTTTAAAAAAATACCATAAATATAAAAAGGGAGTACACATATTAAAACACAGAATGGACTTTTAACATTTTAAACAAATACCACAAATGAATGTGGTATTTATTAGTTTACACACAATGACAAATGAGAGATCAGTCAGGAATAGTTTGTTATTTATTTAAATTAGATTAAAACCAGGACAGGGTCAGAGTTTCAAAGGGAAGTCTTAAAGCTGCATTCTCTCTCCTGACCACCAGGGGGCGACTCCTCTGGTTGTATAGAAGTCTATGCTTCATGTGTTAAAGCTGCATTCTCTCTCCTGACCACCAGGGGGTGACTCCTCTGGTTGTATAGAAGTCTATGCTTCATGTGTTAAAGCTGCATTCTCTCTCCTGACCACCAGGGGGTGACTCCTCTGGTTGTAAAGAAGTATATGCTTCATGTGTTAAAGCTGCATTCTCTCTCCTGGCCACCAGGGGGCGACTCCTCTGGTTGTATAGAAGTCTATGCTTCATGTGTTAAAGCTGCATTCTCTCTCCTGACCACCAGGGGGTGACTCCTCTGGTTGTATAGAAGTCTATGCTTCATGTGTTAAAGCTGCATTCTCTCTCCTGACCACCAGGGGGTGACTCCTCTGGTTGTAAAGAAGTATATGCTTCATGTGTTAAAGCTGCATTCTCTCTCCTGACCACCAGGGGGTGACTCCTCTGGTTGTATAGAAGTCTATGTTTCATGTGTTAAAGCTGCATTCTCTCTCCTGACCACCAGGGGGTGACTCCTCTGGTTGTATAGAAGTCTATATAAATGACTCTACTTCTCTTGATGTATTCCCTCAGTAAACATTGTAAACATGAGTTTATGTCTCAATCTCTAGTTTCAAGTCTTCTTCAATACAGCATGATGTTCATTTAGTAAATTATGGTCATTTAGAGTCTAACGTCCTCCTCAGTCCACATACGGTCACTTCCTGTTCACTGGTTGCAAAAAACAAAATAAGACGCCAACGGACAAATTGCTGAACTGTCTTCAAAACGTCCACAAACCTACGAGAGACGTCACCGTGACTCGCCATGACTCGTCCTCACGTCCCGTTTGCGGCTCCAGAAGGTTCTGGAGGGGGGTCCAGGTCTTTGAGGGTCCAGGTCTTTGGGGGTCCCGTTAGGGTTCCAGGACTTCATTCAGCCGAGACGCACTTGTGCTCCCTGAGGCTCCTCGTGGAGGCGAAGCTCCTGCTGCAGGACGAGCAGCTGAACGGCTTCTGACCCGAGTGGACCAGCAGGTGAGCCTTCAGGTTGTTGTTCTGACTGAACCGCTTCCCGCAGACCGTGCACTCGAAGGGTTTCTCCCCGCTGTGGACCCGCTTGTGCCGGACGAGGTTCTGCGACACGCTGAAGCTCTTCCCGCAGACCTCGCAGACGAAGGGTTTCTCCCCGCTGTGCGTGCGCTCGTGCAGCTTGGCGCTCGCCTGCGTGGAGAAGGTCTTCTGGCAGCGGGAGCAGCCGAACGGTTTCCCCTCCGAGTGGCAGCGCCGGTGCGTCCTCAGGTAGCCGAGCGAGCTGTAGCCGCGGCCGCACACGTCGCAGGAGAACGCTTTCCCGCCGCGGGCGTGCAGCCGCAGGTGAGTCTTCAGGACCTGGGCGCTGGCGAAGCTTTTCCCGCACTCGTCGCACGCGTGAGCCTTCGGCCCGCCGTGAGCCAGCCGGTGGCGCTTCAGTGACGCGGACGAAGAGAAGCTCTTCCCGCACTCGCCGCAGCCGTGCGGCTTGAGGCCGGCGTGGCTGCGCTCGTGCGCCAGCAGCGCGCCGCGCTGTCCAAAGCCCTTCCCGCAGGCGTTGCAGATGAAGGCCCGCTCGCCGCTGTGCACGGCGCGGTGCGCTTTCAGGTGCGCCGCCTGCGCGAAGCCGCGGCCGCACACGTCGCAGGCGAACTCCCGGCGGCCCGAGTGGACGAGCCGGTGACGCCGCAGGTTGGCCGACACGCTGAAACTCTTGTCGCAAGCGTCGCAGGCGAAGGCCTTCTCGCCCGTGTGGACGCGGCGGTGCACCGCCAGCCCGCTGCGGCTGGAGAAGCGGCTGCCGCAGCGCTCGCAGGCGTGCGGCCGCTCCCCCGTGTGCGTCCTCAGGTGAGCCCCGAGGCCGCCGCGCTGGCTGAAGGTCTTCCCGCAGACGTTGCAGGTGAAGGGTTTCTCCCCGTGGTGGACGGTCAGCTGGTGCACGTGGAGGCTGCGGCGCGCGGTGAAGCCCTTCTCACACGTGGGACAGGTGAAGGGTTTGTCCTTCAGGTGCACCCGCCGGTGAGCGGACAGGTAGCTGCGCTTGGAGAAGTCCTTGCCGCACTCCGCGCACCTGAAGCCGCCGGCGTCCGTGACCCGGCAGGTGCGTCCGTGCCGTCGGAGGAGGCACCGCGCCGCCAGCGCCTCGCCGCATGCCGAGCAGGTGAGCGGCCCGCCGCCGGTCCTCAGGTGCGCCCTGAGGTGGCTGCGGGTGCCGAACAGCTTCCCGCAGTGGGAGCACCCGTGGGGGCGCTGCTCGCCGTGCACGGTGAGCCGGTGCACGGCGACGCTGCTGCGGGCCGAGAAAGACTTCCCGCAGGTGCAGCAGCTGAAGGGCCGCCGGGCCACAGGAGTCTGCTCTGATTGGCTGCTCGCCTCCACCTGAGCGCCTCCTTCAGCTTCATGGACGCTCCTCTGATCACATGATGGTAGCTTGTCTTTCTGCTGGTTCTCCTCCTGAAGCCCCCTCAGGCCCTGGTTCTCCTCCTGAAGCCCCCTCAGGCCCTGGTTCTCCTCCTGAAGCCCCTTCAGGCCCTGGTTCTCCTCCGGAAGCCCCTTCAGGCCCTGGTTCTCCTCCGGAAGCCCCTTCAGGCCCTGGTTCTCCTCCTGAAGCCCCCTCAGGCCCTGGTTCTCCTCCTGAAGCCCCCTCAGGCCCTGGTTCTCCTCCTGAAGCCCCCTCAGGCCCTGGTTCTCCTCCTGAAGCCCCCTCAGGCCCTGGTTCTCCTCCTGAAGCCCCCTCAGGTCCTGGTTCTCCTCCTGAAGCCCCTTCAGGCCCTGGTTCTCCTCCTGAAGCCCCTTCAGGTCCTGGTTCTCCTCCTGAAGCCCCCTCAGGTCCTGGTTCTCCTCCTGAAGCCCCCTCAGGTCCTGGTTCTCCTCCTGAAGCCCCTTCAGGCCCTGGTTCTCCTCCTGAAGCCCCTTCAGGCCCTGGTTCTCCTCCTGAAGCCCCCTCAGGTCCTGGTTCTTCTCCTGAAGCCCCTTCAGGTCCTGGTTCTCCTCCTGAAGCCCCTTCAGGTCCTGGTTCTCCTCCTGAAGCCCCTTCAGGTCCTGGTTCTCCTCCTGAAGCCCCCTCAGGTCCTGGTTCTCCTCCTGAAGCCCCTTCAGGCCCTGGTTCTCCTCCTGAAGCCCCTTCAGGCCCTGGTTCTCCTCCTGAAGCCCCCTCAGGTCCTGGTTCTTCTCCTGAAGCCCCCTCAGGTCCTGGTTCTCCTCCTGAAGCCCCTTCAGGTCCTGGTTCTCCTCCTGAAGCCCCTTCAGGCCCTGGTTCTCCTCCTGAAGCCCCTTCAGGCCCTGGTTCTCCTCCTGAAGCCCCTTCAGGCCCTGGTTCTCCTCCTGAAGCCCCTTCGGGTCCTGGTTCTCCTCCAGCAGTCTCCTCAGGTCCTGCAGCAGAACCTCACAGCAGCTCCTCATCACAGCCAGCAGCTCCTCCTGCAACACAGTTTACCATCAGAGGAACATTCATGAAGAACCTCTGAGATGTAGTACAGTATAAAGTACATGTACCTCTGAGATGTAGTACAGTATAAAGTACAACATGTACCTCTGAGATGTAGTACAGTATAAAGTACAACATGTACCTCCGAGATGTAGTACAGTATAAAGTACAACATGTACCTCTGAGATGTAGTACAGTATAAAGTACAACGTGTACCTCTGAGATGTAGTACAGTATAAAGTACAACATGTACCTCTGAGATGTAGTACAGTATAAAGTACAATGTGTACCTCTGAGATGTCGTACAGTATAAAGTACAATGTGTACCTCTGATGTAGTACAGTAAAAAGTACAATATGTACCTCTGAGATGTAGTACAGTAAAAAGTACATGTACCTCTGATGTAGTACAGTATAAAGTACATGTACCTCTGATGTAGTACAGTATAAAGTACAACATGTACCTCTGAGATGTAGTACAGTAAAAAGTACATGTACCTCTGAGATGTAGTACAGTAGAAGTACTACATATAACTGAGATGTAGTACAGTGAAAAGTACTACATGTACCTCTGAGATGTAGCACAGTAAAAAGTACAACATGTACCTTTGAGATGTAATAATAATAATAATAATAATTTCAACTTATATAGCGCTTTTAAAGATACACAAAGACGCTTTAAACACATGTACAACATGTACCTCTGAGATGTAGTACAGTAACAAGTACTACATGTGTCTCTGAGAGGTGGGGATGAGAAGGTACTCCAGTGAAGTACTTCAGACTTGTAGTACTTGTACATCAGACTCAGACTGACCTCCATCTTTGAGGCTTCTTCTTCTTCGTCTCTCTCTTTGAGGCACCGACAGATTTCCGTCACCGCCGTCACCATGAAGTCCTCCACGCGCTGAAGCACGCGGGACCACATCCTACACACACCTGTGTACACGTCACATCCTACACACACCTGTGTACACGTCACACCCTACACACACCTGTTGAACACTTTCACAGGAGCGAAACACTCTAAAGTTTGATTTCACTCCACCGGGCGGCCATTGCTGCACCGCCACTTACGGCTGTTTTTACGACAGCTGTCGTGAAGTGAAGTGCGCACGTCGCCCCCTGCTGGCCGGCGGTCAGAGCGCTGCAGCAGAACACTCTAATATGATGCATAAAATCTATAAAACTATACATGTTAAAATGACAAAATATAAATAACATTGCATATAATTACATTAATAAAAACACTTTTTATAATCAACTAAATAAGTAACATCAATGACATGAATACGTATGCTTGTGTTTAAATAAATAAATAAAATACATCTTAAAAAACAACAATGAAGAAACTAAATAAAGAAGCATATTCTTTTATAGTTTCATAGATTTTAGTCTTTAACCTCCTCTTCTGTTCAGGGTCATGGATCCTTATTTATTTGTAACAATAACAACAACTATATTATATATGTTTACATACATATTTTACACCCCAAAAAATTATATATATATATATATATATATATATATATATATATATATATATATATATATATATATATATAATAAAGAAGGAAACACACAAACAGAGTTCAAGTTCATTCGTAAATATTTATTTCTTCACATTTTGGATTTGATCAACTGTCAATAAACAATTTCAGCTTCAAACTATAAATCTATAAACATGTTCACAAAACATTAATCTGTTCAATAAAAAACATTTGATTCCGAGTTATCTTTTTATTCTAAAATATATGTGAATTAAAATCTAGTTTAAAAAATGAGCAAATATAATGTGTTTCATTTTTCATGACCCAAATTTCCTAATTTGAATGTTAAAATTCAGATTTTTATTAAGAACATTGAGAAAAATTAGAGTTTAGTAACTAAAATATAGATTTTCTTTCACTTAAAACCTTTCCCAGTAAATATGACGTTTACATGTTTTAATTGTTCAGACTCTTAGTGTCTTAAAGGAACAGTACCACATTTAGTGAAACACCCTCCTCCACCTGGTACAGAATGTATGCTAAGCTAGGCTAACTGTATCCTGTTCCTTTAAGGGCCTTAGATTCGGTCCATGACTACGAGCTCGGGGTCGACCTGAGGAACGATGATGTCATCGGTACCTGAGGCCCCGCTCGGCCCCGCCCACTTCCTCCTGCGTCTTAAAGAGACGGTGACGGGGAGCTCTTCTTCTTCTTCTCTCCTTCCTGCCGCTTCCTGTGGGCCTCCATGATCTCCTCCACCACGGACGGGTCGTCCAGGGTCGACACGTCGCCGAGGTCACCTGTGGTTCCCATGGCGACCTTCCTGAGGATCCGCCTCATGATCTTCCCGGAGCGAGTCTTCGGCAGCCGCTTCACCACCTGAGGGACGACGGGAAAGAGCAACAGGTGTGAGGAAAACCTGGAACACCTGGAACACCTGAAACACCTGGAACACCTGAAACACCTGAAACACCTGGAACACCTGAAACACCTGAAACACCTGGAACACCTGAAACACCTGAAACACCTGAAACACCTAGAACACCTGAAACACCTAAAACACCTGTAACACCTAGAACACCTAGAACACCTGAAACACCTGGAACACCTGAAACACCTGGAACACCTAGAACACCTGAAACACCTGAAACACCTAGAACACCTAGAACACCTGAAACACCTGTAACACCTAGAACACCTGGAACACCTGAAACACCTAGAACACCTAGAACACCTAGAACACCTGAAACACCTGGAACACCTAGAACACCTGAAACACCTGAAACACCTAGAACACCTAGAACACCTAGAACACCTGTAACACCTGGAACACCTAGAACACCTGAAACACCTGGAACACCTGGAACACCTAGAACACCTGAAACACCTGTAACACCTAGAACACCTAGAACACCTGGAACACCTGAAACACCTGTAACACCTAGAACACCTGGAACACCTGGAACACATAGAACACCTGGAACACCTGAAACACCTAGAACACCTGTAACACCTAGAACACCTGGAACACCTAGAACACCTGGAACACCTGAAACACCTGGAACACCTAGAACACCTGGAACACCTGAAACACCTGGAACACCTAGAACACCTGGAACACCTGAAACACCTGGAACACCTAGAACACCTGTAACACCTAGAACACCTGGAACACCTGGGACACCTGGAACACCTGGAACACCTGGAACACCTAGAACACCTGGAACACCTGGAACACCTAGAACACCTGGAACACATAGAACACCTGTAACACCTAGAACACCTGGAACACCTGGAACACATAGAACACCTGTAACACCTGAAACACCTGAAACACCTAGAACACCTGAAACACCTAGAACACCTAGAACACCTGGAACACCTGAAACACCTGGAACACCTAGAACACCTGTAACACCTGAAACACCTGTAACACCTGAAACACCTGTAACACCTAAAACACCTGTAACACCTAGAACACCTGGAACACATAGAACACCTGTAACACCTAGAACACCTGGAACACATAGAACACCTGTAAGACCTAGAACACCTGGAACACCTGGAACACATAGAACACCTGTAACACCTGAAACACCTGAAACACCTAGAACACCTGGAACACCTGAAACACCTAGAACACCTAGAACACCTGGAACACCTGAAACACCTGGAACACCTAGAACACCTGTAACACCTGAAACACCTGTAACACCTGAAACACCTGTAACACCTAAAACACCTGTAACACCTAGAACACCTGTAACACCTAGAACACCTGGAACACCTGGAACACATAGAACACCTGGAACACCTGAAACACCTAGAACACCTAGAACACCTGGAACACCTGAAACACCTGTAACACATAGAACACCTGGAACACCTGAAACACCTGTAACACCTAGAACACCTGTAACACCTGTAACACATAGAACACCTGGAACACCTGAAACACCTAGAACACCTGGAACACCTGAAACACCTAGAACACCTGGAACACCTGAAACACCTAGAACACCTAGAACACCTGGTGTTGCAGGTGAACCAGGTGTTGCAGGTGAGCCAGGTGTTGCAGGTGAACCAGGTGTTGCAGGTGAGCCAGGTGTTGCAGGTGAACCAGGTGTTGCAGGTGAACCAGGTGTTGCAGGTGAGCCAGGTGTTGCAGGTGAGCCAGGTGTTGCAGGTGAACCAGGTGTTGCAGGTGAGCCAGGTGTTGCAGGTGAACCAGGTGTTGCAGGTGAGCCAGGTGTTGCAGGTGAACCAGGTGTTGCAGGTGAGCCAGGTGTTGCAGGTGAGCCAGGTGTTGCAGGTGAGCTCACCAGGAAGTGCTCCGGCACGGCGTATCTGGCGATCTTGGTGGAGACGAGGTCTCTGAGCTGCTGGAGGACGACGGGGGCGTCAGCAGAGTCCTTCAAGACCACGAAGGCAAAGGGCACTGAGGACACACACACGCACACACACACACACACACACACACACACACACACACACACACGCACACACACACACACACACACACACGCACACACACGCACACACACACACACACAGTATTTATATGTGTTTATCGTTGTACTATGTATAACTTCATGTATTTATACGTGTTTATCGTTGTACTATGTATAACTTCATGTATTTATACGTGTTTATCGTTGTACTATGTATAACTTCATGTATTTATACGTGTTTATCGTTGTACTATGTATAACTTCATGTATTTATACGTGTTTATCGTTGTACTATGTATAACTTCATGTATTTATACGTGTTTATCGTTGTACTATGTATAACTTCATGTATTTATACGTGTTTATCGTTGTACTATGTATAACTTCATGTATTTATACGTGTTTATCGTTGTACTATGTATAACTTCATGTATTTATACGTGTTTATCGTTGTACTATGTATAACTTCATGTATTTATACGTGTTTATCGTTGTACTATGTATAACTTCATGTATTTATATGTGTTTATCGTTGTACTATGTATAACTTCATGTATTTATATGTGTTTATCGTTGTACTATGTATAACTTCATGTATTTATATGTGTTTATCGTTGTACTATGTATAACTTCATGTATTTATACGTGTTTATCGTTGTACTATGTATAACTTCATGTATTTATATGTGTTTATCGTTGTACTATGTATAACTTCATGTATTTATATGTGTTTATCGTTGTACTATGTATAACTTCATGTATTTATATGTGTTTATCGTTGTACTATGTATAACTTCATGTATTTATATGTGTTTATCGTTGTACTATGTATAACTTCATGTATTTATATGTGTTTATCGTTGTACTATGTATAACTTCATGTATTTATATGTGTTTATCGTTGTACTATGTATAACTTCATGTATTTATATGTGTTTATCGTTGTACTATGTATAACTTCATGTATTTATACGTGTTTATCGTTGTACTATGTATAACTTCATGTATTTATATGTGTTTATCGTTGTACTATGTATAACTTCATGTATTTATATGTGTTTATCGTTGTACTATGTATAACTTCATGTATTTATGTGTTCCTCCTCCGACCAGCAGGGGGCAGCAGAGCATCTCAAATCAATCTGTTCAACTTCTTCTGATTTTAACTGAAACACAACGAAGAGACGACAGCAGATATTAAATATAAATTATAAATATTAGAGTTTCTGGTAATGAGCTCTTCTTCCTCTGTGACGCCTTCATGATTCTATTCTGTATTCATATTCATGTGTTTTATTAAACGTCTTACAGCTCTTTGCCAATGTTTCTGGTTTCTTAAAGCGTCCGTGAATAAACTCACTGTTCAAAAGAGACACAGAGCAGCAGCAGCAAAGCATCATGGGAGTTCAGGTGTGGTTGAGGTCTCACCTTCTCCTTTGATCTCGTGAGGGAATCCGATCACAGCTGACTCTGGAACCGCCGGATGCTCGTCCTGTGAAAGAGCATTGTTATTATTATTATTATTATTATTATTATTATTATTATTATTATTATTATTGTTATTATTATTATTATTATTATTATTGTTATTATTATTATTATTAGTGTTATTATTATTATTATTATTATTATTATTATTATTATTATTACTATTATTACTATTATTATTAGTGTTATTATTATCCATCCATCCATCCATTTTCGACCGCTTATCCGGGGTCGGGTCGCGGTGGCAGCAGGTTCAGCAGGCCGACCCAGGCTTCCCTCTCACCCGCAACACTTTCCAGCTCATCCTGGGGGACCCCGAGGCGTTCCAAGACCAGCCGGGAGATATAATCCCTCCAGCGTGTCCTCGGTCTTCCCCGGGGCCTCCTACCAGTTGGACGTGCCTGGAAAACCTCTAATGGGAGGCGTCCAGGAGGCATCCTGACTAGATGCCCGAACCACCTCAGCTGACTCCTTTCGACACGAAGGAGCAGCGACTCGACTCCAAGCTCCCTCCTGATGTCCGAGCTCCTTACCCTATCTCTAAGGCTGAGCCCGGCCACTCTACGGAGGAAGCTCATTTCGGCCGCTTGTATCCGAGACCTCGTTCTTTCGGTCACGACCCAGAGTTCGTGACCATAGGTGAGGGTTGGAACGTAGACCGACCAGTAAATGGAGAGCTTCGCCTTCCGGCTCAGCTCCTCTTCACCAAGACGGACCGGTACAGCGCCTGTTTTACTGCTGCAGCCGCACCGATCCGCCTATCGATCTCACGCTCCACCTTACCCTCACTCGTGAACAAGACCCCGTTCTAAAAATAAAGTTAATAAAAAAGTATTTAATAATAATAATAAAGTTATTATTATTATTATTACTATTATTATTATTATTGTTGTTATTATTATTATTGTTATTATTATTATTGTTAGTATTATTATTAATGTTATTATTATTGTTGTTATTATTATTATTAGTGTTATTATTATAAGTGTTATTATTGTTAGTATTATTATTAATGTTATTATTATTATTATTATTATTATTGTTATTATTATTATTATCTCCTCTGCTTTTTATCTCTTTTCATTTCATTAGACCTCAATCTCATCAGAGTTTATTTTATTGTATCTGAATCAGATTTGATCTCAATAAATCTTTATCAATTGGTTTAATTTAATGATATTTAAAGTATCTGATTTAATCACATTTAATAATATTTAATTTCACGTTTTCTTCTTAAAATACTCTTCATCTCTTGTCTTGTGATGTTTATTCTTTAGTTGTCGACTAAATGTTCCATAAAATGAGATTTATTGATCAGTGATTTCCTTTATTCATGCCTCATCATGTTGTATTTATTATTAATATTTTGACTAATTGTTAGTCTCACCAGCGCGTCCTCGATCTCCGCGGTGCCGAGCCGGTGGCCGCTGACGTTGATGACGTCATCCATCCGCCCGGTGATCTGGTAGAAGCCGTCCTCCGAGCGCAGCGCCCCGTCTCCGGTGAAGTAATAACCTGAGGAGCATGGGTCAGACTGATGACCACGTTATATTTATATATATAAATACATACACATATACACACGTATACATAAGTACAGACATATACATATGTGTGTGTGTGTAGAATAACATAAGAACTGACCTGGGTACGGCTTGAAATAGGCCTCCAGGAACCGCTGCTGGTCTCCATAGATACCGCGGGCCATGCCGGGCCACGGTTGGCTGATACACAGAGCTCCTCCCACTCCGCCGCCGGACAGACGCTCGCCCTGACAACAGGCGGGGACACGCTCAGAAAACACAGAGTACACGCTAACGAATACACGCTAACAAGTACACGCTAAAGAGTACACGCCAACGAGTACACGCTAACAAGTACACGCTAAAGAGTACACGCCAACGAGTACACGCTAACAAGTACACGCTAAAGAGTACACGCCAACGAGTACACGGCAACAAGTACACAGCAACGAGTACACGCTAACGAGTACACGCTAACGAGTACACGCTAACGAGTACACACCAACGAGTACACTGCAACGAGTACACGCTAACGAGTACACGCTAACGAGTACACGGCAACGAGTACACGCTAAAGAGTACACGCTAACGAGTACACGCTAAAAAGTACACGCTAAAGAGTGATATGAGTAAAAACATTTTGATATTTAGTGTCAGAAATCCTTAAAGGAGCAGCGTGAAGGTTTTAGTGACACCTGGTGGTGGACTGCTGAACTACGGGGCCTTCAGTTTGTCCCTTCTGGGCTCCTGTAGAAACATGGCGGTCTCCATGAAGAGGACCTGCTCTGTATCGATATGAAGGACTCGTGCTAAGCTAAAAAAAACACAACGACTCATGCTAAGCTAACAAAACTCATGCTAAGCTAACGAAAACACAACGTCTCCGAGTTTCAGGCGATTTAACACAAACGAAAACATAGTTATGAATATATTATTATTACACGCTGGCCCTTTAAATGTTTATATGTGTGAATGTAATCGATTAATTGAAGTTAATCTTCCACGGCTAACCGTTAGCATTAGCTGTCAGTAGTAGATTTAGAGGTATTTGTACTTCATTTAACTCTTTCATTTTATACTGAAACAGAAGTTTTACTTTACTATAATAATCTGACATCTTTTGTTTCTAGATACGATAAATATTTTTATATATTCTAGATGAACAATGATCCATTAATATAAAATATATAGTAATAATAAAATGTATTCTGCTGCTGATTGATTGTTCCTATTTTGCTGATATTAATACTCGTATTAATATTCCTAGATTGCAGTATTTCTCTGAACAGAAGAGGAACTCGTGTTTGGTGCGACGGATGAAATTCGCTCTATCGATGAAACCCGCGAGGACGTCGGCTCGGAGAGGATCGCAGAGAAAGGGAAGCGACCTCGACCTCCTCCGAGGACGGAGAGTGGAGGAGGAGAAGTGATCTCATCTAATCTGCTCTCAGTGACCAGCGGCGATGATGAGAAACCCTCGAGCGTCTGCAGATTACGCTCCTTTAGCGGATAATGACTTCTGAAAGTCTGTTAATCAAAGCAAACAGATGCTGCTGCTGCTTCTGATGGACAGATTACAGAGAGAGAGAGAGAGAGAGAGAGAGAGAGAGAGAGAGATGGTGGCACTTCCTGCATCCAAAGGTCACGAGCCGTCGATCAGAAACCCAGAATTCACTTTGATTCTGACTCACGGCTCACTGATGACTTTAATGAGTTAAGGACAGGAAACAGGGACGGGTTAGCATCATAGGGTTACGTGTGCTGGGTTAGCATCGTAGAGCTAACGTGTCTCGGGTTAGCATTGTAGGGTTACGTGTCTCGGGTTAGCATCGTAGGGTTACGTGTCCTGGGTTAGCATCGTAGAGCTAATGTGTCTCGGGTTAGCATTGTAGGGTTACGTGTCTCGGGTTAGCATCGTAGGGTTACGTGTCCTGGGTTAGCATCGTAGAGCTAACGTGTCTCGGGTTAGCATCATAGGGTTACGTGTCCTGGGTTAGCATCATAGTGCTAATGTGTCTCGAGTTAGCATCGTAGGGTTAACATGTCTCGGGTTAGCATCGTAGGGTTACGTGTCTCGGGTTAGCATCGTAGTGCTAATGTGTCTCGGGTTAGCATCGTAAGGTTACGTGTCTCGGGTTAGCATCGTAGGGTTACGTGTCTCGAGTTAGCATCGTAGTGCTAATGTGTCTCAGGTTAGCATCGTAGGGTTACGTGTCTCGGGTTAGCATCGTAGACCTAACGTGTCTCGGGTTAGCATTGTAGGGTTACGTGTCTCGGGTTAGCATCATAGGGTTACGTGTCTCGGGTTAGCATCATAGGGTTACGTGTCTCGGGTTAGCATCGTAGGGTTACGTGTCTCGGGTTAGCATCGTAGTGCTAAAGTGTCTCAGCTTAGCATCGTAGGGTTACGTGTCTCGAGTTAGCATTGTAGGGTTAACATGTCTCGGGTTAGCATCGTAGGGTTAACACGTCTCGGGTTAGCATCGTAGGGTTACATGACTCGGGTTAGCATCGTAGGGTTAACATGTCTCGGGTTAGCATCATAGGGTTACATGACTCGGGTTAGCGTCGTAGGGTTACGTGTCTCGGGTTACGTGTCTCGGGTTAGCATCGTAGGGTTAACATGTCTCGGGTTAGCATCGTAGGGTTACATGACTCGGGTTAGCATCATAGGGTTACATGACTCGGGTTAGCATCATAGGGTTACATGACTCGGGTTAGCATCGTAGGGTTACGTGTCTCGGGTTAGCATTGTAGGGTTAACGTGTCTCGGGTTAGCATCGTAGGGTTAACGTGTCTCGGGTTAGCATCGTAGGGTTACGTGTCCCGGGTTAGCATCGTAGGGTTACGTGTCTCGGGTTAGCATCGTAGGGTTAACATGTCTCGGGTTAGCATCGTAGGGTTACATGACTCGGGTTAGCATCGTAGGGTTACGTGTCTCGGGTTAGCATCGTAGGGTTAACATGTCTCGGGTTAGCATCGTAGGGTTACATGTCTCGGGTTAGCATCGTAGGGTTAACGTGTCTCGGGTTAGCATCGTAGGGTTACGTGTCCCGGGTTAGCATCGTAGCGCTAGCGCGTCTCACCTTCTCTCCCATGAGCTCCGGCTGGATTCCAAAGAACGGCCTCATGGCCATCGCTGGGACGATGGCGGCTCCGTCCTCTGCCGGCCGCGGGGCGATGCAGACTCCACCGGTCTCTAGGGGGCGCCATGCAGGACCGTTACTCTTCATCACAGAAGAGGAGTGCTTCACTCTTCACGAGGCGTTTGAGTGCAGCTGGGAATGTTCATTACTGCTGATATTAAATCTATGGATCCTCCATTGAACGTGTCCTTTAATCGTGTTATTCATTTGATGTATTTATACAAGTAAAAACATTGATACTGTACTTTATTATGTAACAGCAGTTCTTCTGTTGAACACTAGAGGGCCTCACATGTTGCTTCTGCAAGCAGCTTTAATTTCCTTTAATTTCTTAATTTATTTATCTTTTAAGAGAAAGCAGCAGCTGGCAGAGAGTTTAAGTCTGATTTAAAAACAACACACACTGAGTGTGTGTGATTGTCGAGGAATTAGGTCACACACACACACACACACACACACACACACACACACACACACACACACACACACACACACACACACACACACTTGGGGTGTAAGTGTGTTGAGGATTTGATCTTAATTCATCAGCTGCAGAGCTGCAGATGTTCTGCTGCTAATCGCTCACATTAGGGAGAGATCTTCCTCTTCCTCTTCCTCTTCCTCTCACATTATGCAAACTAGCTGTCACCACATCTCTCTGGTTCTAGTCCACCTCTAGGTGGCGCTGTGACACGTTTCTATCTCCCCTCGAGTTGATTTATTGATTTATTAATTAAACTTATGAAAGTATATGTTTACTCACCAGGAGACGGAAAGTTATTATTAATATAAAAAGAATGAACGAGGTTGGTGAGAACAAAGAGACTCAAACAGTACAAATAGAGATGAAAAGAGCATTAAAGGGTTAAAATAATAGTTTCTGTGACTATATTTATCTATATTAATATGTATCTATATTCATATTTAACTATATGTATATTTAAATAACTAGAAAGGTTCTCCAGGTTTCTGTGATCTGGTCTCAGAACTCCTGAAAGCTGTTTCATAAACAAACACTTATTCTATAGATTATTATAAATATTATAGATTGTTTATTATTATTCACATGTTTCACTCTTTTTGATCAATGTTAAAGAACTTTTAGAGTTTTTATGATTGTTTGTCCACTTTAAATAAAGTTAATTATAAGTATTACTGTTTTATAATAATAATGATGATGCGTCTCACCTGTCTGCCACCAGGTGTCCACTAGAGGGCAGCGGCCGTCTCCAACCACGCTGTGGAACCAGTGCCAGGCCTCATGGTTTATGGGCTCTCCTACTACACACACACACACACACACACACACACACACACACACACACACACACACACACACACACACAGACATACACACACACACACACACACACACACACACACACACACACACACACACACACACACACACACACACACACATACACATACAGACACACACACACACAGACACACACACACACACACACAGACACACACACACACACACACACACACACACACACAGACATACAGAGACACACAGAGAGAGAGACACACACACACACACACACACACACACACAGACATACAGACACACACAGAGAGAGAGACACACACACACACACAGACATACAGACACACAGAGAGAGAGAGAGAGAGAGAGAGACACACACACACACACACACACACACACACACACACACACACACACACACACACACACACACACACACACACACACACACACACATACAGACACACACAGAGAGAGAGACACACACACACACACAGACATACAGACACACAGAGAGAGAGAGAGAGAGAGAGAGACACACACACACACACACACACACACACACACACACACACACACACACACAGTGTTAATATCATTATGCTTATCAATAGACTGGAATATATTTACTTTTACTCTGGTACTTTACTCTGGATACTTCAAGTACAACTTGATGCTGATACTTTTACTTAAAGGAACAGTGTGTATAATTTAGATGGATTATTATTCTGCCATTGGCAAAATATGATATCAATAACAATCTTTTCTGAGGTGTATCATCACCTTTTGTTACCTCAGAATGAGACGTTTATGTCTAAAGACGCTGTGAGGCTACAGAAGCCCGGGAGGGACAAACCAAACCAGAGCTACTTCCACGTAGTTTCCCTTGGTTGTGACCTGGCCCTTCCTACACACTGGCCCTTTAAGAAAGACTTGTACTTGTCATGGAGTACTTTGATAGTACTTCCGGAGAGTACATGAATACTTCTTGCCGGTACCTGATCCCAGAGAGTACATGAATACTTCTTGCCGGTACCTGATCCCAGAGAGTACATGAATACTTCTTGCCGGTACCTGATCCCAGAGAGTACATGAATACTTCTTGCCGGTACCTGATCCCAGAGAGTACATGAATACTTCTTGCCGGTACCTGATCCCAGCGTCCTCAGAGACGAGCGGTCGTACTTCTTCACGAAGCTGTCGTCGTATTTCAGCAGCAGACGAAGAGCCGTAGGAGCTCCATAGAACTGAGAGATCCTGAGACGCTGCACGGTCTCCCAGTACCTCCCTGAGGGAGCAGACAGACAGGTAGACAGGCAGACAGACAGGCACCTGTCACTCAAAGAGGCCACGCCCTCAGACTTTCAGCTTTAATTGAAATGAAACAGGTGAGTTATAGAAACAGTTGTCATGAACACACAAAGTCCGGTCGGAGCGTCCTCGGTGTCTCAAGGTTCTGGGTCCTACCTGGGTCTGGGTGAACAGGTGTCTTAAGGTTCTGGGTCCTACCTGGGTCTGGGTGAACAGGTGTCTTAAGGTTCTGGGTCTGGGTGAACAGGTGTCTTAAGGTTCTGGGTCCTACCTTTGTCTTGGTGAACAGGTGTCTTAAGGTTCTGGGTCCTACCTGGGTCTGGGTGAACAGGTGTCTTAAGGTTCTGGGTCCTACCTTTGTCTTGGTGAACAGGTGTCTTAAGGTTCTGGGTCCTACCTGGGTCTGGGTGAACAGGTGTCTTAAGGTTCTGGGTCCTACCTGGGTCTGGGTGAACAGGTGTCTTAAGGTTCTGGGTCCTACCTGGGTCTGGGTGAACAGGTGTCTTAAGGTTCTGGGTCCTACCTGGGTCTGGGTGAACAGGTGTCTTAAGGTTCTGGGTCCTACCTGGGTCTGGGTAAACCGGGGTGCTCTCGAACAGGACCGTGGTGGCCCCGTTGCACAGCGGGCCGTAGACCACGTAGCTGTGTCCCGTGATCCAGCCCACGTCGGCCATGCAGCCGAACACGTCTCCGTCCTGGTGGTCGAACACGTACTGAGGAGACACGACACAGCGGGTCACGACCCTCTGACGGCAGCACTACATTTCCCAGAAGCCCCGGTCTTTGTGAAATAGACTCGGTGAGAGTGGTGAGAGCGTTCTTTCCTCTCAATGGTCAGATGTGTGAGGGGGCGGGTCCTGAAGTAGCCGTCCAGGCCGTCCACCTGGGGGCTGGACCACGTTCAGACCAGAATAGACCAGCTGATCCAGAACAGACCAGCTGATCCAGAACAGACCAGAACAGACTAGTTGATCCAGAACAGACCATCTGATCCAGAACAGGCTAGTTGATCCAGAACAGACTAGCTAATCCAGAACAGACCAGAACAGACTAGCTGATCCAGAACAGACCATCTGATCCAGAACAGGCTAGCTGATCCAGAACAGACCATCAGATCCAGAACAGACCAGAACAGACCATCTGATCCAGAACAGACTAGCTGATCCAGACTCGACTAGCTGATCCAGAACAGACTAGAACAGACTAGCTGATCCAGAACAGACAGAGAGTCTCTGAGAGGTGGTTATGGTTCAGAACTGAGTCGACTGAGGATTATTAATTAACAGACTTCAATGATCCAAACACAAAGTAAAAGGAGGCCGTCAGGGCCTGTAAGTCTTCTTTGCTGGCCTAAACACAACCACAAAGTTATAGCTATTTTATAATTTAATTGTTTTTCGCAAATACACTACATGTATTATAATGATGTTCTCATGTCACAGCTCCTGTCTTCCTCTGTTGCTCTGCTTCCAGCTGCAGCGCCTGAAGCTTGTTTTAAGGAGCGCTCTCATCCAATCAGATTTCACCTCTATGTCTCTATGGAAGCAGAGCGCTTCTAGCTGGTCTTCTAGATTAAAGTACATGAGACGTTATCGTGATGTCATAGTCTTCAACCAATCAGATCTTTAGTTTGACATGCTGGGCGTATTCTTTAACGTAAAAGTGCCTGTGAGGTGGCGTCAGCATTAACATGCGCTGTGATTGGTCAGTGGGCCAGCGTGACTTGTTTCAACAGAAAGCTAGCTTCCTGTCTGGAGGGGTTGGACCCCCCCTCCCTTGATCCTGGTCCTGGTCCAGCCGTCCTTGTCTTTTGATAAAGCAGCTTTTGTTCTTGTTCCATCCAAACAAACAACGAGCCAGAAAGAAAAACCCTGAGCTGCTAAGCTGCTTTAGAAATTAGCACTGAGGTTATTATGGTTTATGTTTTTATTCAATTATCTTCATAAACATCACATCAATCCCACACACACACACACACACACACACACACACACACACACACACACACACACAGGTTTCTGTTTGCCCCCCCCCCCCCTGTTGTGTAACCGCTCTCCTTTGTCTTCGTGTCCTGATTCAACACAACGACCTGAATCACAACAGAGTTCATGTTGTTGCCGACCTTCATTCACAAATAATAGCCATTTCTCAAAAATTCCGAATGGTTTGCATCTCCATACTAAACACAGAATATCTCCTCAACCACAAGCGCTATTTGAATCATTTAAAAGGTATAATATACAGAAGTATAGACGTAAGAGGTGCATATAGCAGAATGTGTGTTACTGGTTTATTGGTTGATGAAAGAACACAGGAAAGAAGAAAAATTCAGAAAGAAATTCAGAAAAAATAAAACGTCCAGGATGTATTTTCTATAAAATATAAATATGTGTTAACAGTAACTATGCAAAGTTTGACTTTGATTAATAAGTTAAGTTCAATATTTTTAGTAATTAAATTAGTGCAGATTTTGTGAACCGTAGGTTTAGGACAGCTGAAAGCAAATATGCCCTAACTTTGTTCCTGGACCTTGAACGCCTCTGGTTCCACAACCAATACATACCAAGCAAGTATTGTTTATCCATAAGTAAGTACAATACATACCAAGTATTGTTTATCCATAAGTAAGTACAATACATACCAAGTATTGTTTATCCATAAGTAAGTACAATACATACCAAGTATTGTTTATCCATAAGTAAGTACAATACATACCAAGTATAGTTTATCATAAGTAAGTCATATTTCTGTGTTCTGGCTGCAATGTGTTGATATCTTGAGGTTTTGTCTCACAGTGGTTTTGATGTATTGGTGGATTCTGAAGGTCGTAAGCTTTCCAGAAAGGTGAGCTAATCATGTGTAGCATCAAGCTAGGGATATACAAATGTATATTTTCATAACTTGGAGAGCTCTCTCGAATCACTTTTGAGTCCTTCGAGTCATATTTATGGTTTATGTTCATATTTATGGTTGAGTTGTGTTATAAATATGTAAAATAGACTTATATGCTCTTGTAAGGCTGTGCAGTTTGTTTTGTTATGTCACATCAGAGGCTCTGGTGGATTCATGGAGTACGAGGACTTGGAGAGTGAGGAAGACCTCCTGATGAAGAGTTCTGACCCCGTTTTGAGGGTTAGTCAGGTTTAAAGAGAAGAGGAGGACGTAGAAAAGGAGAAAGGTGGACAAAGGAGACGAGTGGGTAAGGAGGGAAAGAAGGAGGTGAGCACCTGGTGGGTGAGGGAGGCGTACAGCAGGTAGCCCGCCTGGGTGTGCACGATGCCTTTAGGGGACCCCGTACTTCCTGACGTGTAGAGCAGAAACAAGATGTCCTCACTGTCCAGAGGCTCAGGAGGGCAGCGGGGGGGCTGGGAGGACATCACCTAGAGACAGGTACTATTACTACTAGTACTACTAGTACTGTTAGTACTACTACTGCAGGACAGAGGGGGGCTGGGAGGACATCGGGTGTATATATCAGGTGTATTGATCTCACCTCCTCCAGCGGGACGTCCAGCGGTCCCATCACAGCAGGGGTTTCTGTCCTCTGGGCAACAAACACATGTTGGACGGTGGGACAGTTCTTCACTGCTGCGTCCACTGTGGCTTTCAGGTCGATGAGCCGCCCGCCCCTCATGGCCTGATTAAAGGTGACCACAGCTTTACACTGGGCTGTGAACACAACACACACCTGGGTCATTAGATGGGCTGTGAACACAACACACACCTGGAAGAGGGATAGAAAGTCGGACGGGTTAAACCAACACAGGACTTTCACCCAGGAGACCGCTGTCCGTGTAAAACCAAGTGGACATTGACTAATTCTCACCTTCTTTTGTTACTTATAACTTTTATACTAACGTAACAAACTGAATATCTTCTTCTAAATATCTTCTTCTAAATCTAACCGAGTGGTTCTGTTTCCTAAACAAAGCTACAGAGTTGTGTTGTGACTGCGTGTGTCAACGAACGGAAACCGACAAAGTGTGTTCTGGAAACTGACCCGCTGTCCTTCACGCGTCCAAAAGAGATGGGAACCTATCGTTATAGTGTGAGGACAGGAGCAATGAGGGCCAATGAGGGCCAATGAGGGCCAATGAGGGCCAATGAGGGCGATGAGGGCCAATGAGGGGCCACTAAGGCCACTGAGGGCCGTTGAGGGAGAACCAGGTTCTCCTCGAGTCGCCTGTCCAGACTGTAAAAACCCCAAAAGTCCCAGAGCTGCTGTTGATGTTGAGGCAGTAATAAACTTAGATTCAAATGCTCTCAGCCACACTCCCAGCATGCTTTGCTGCTGCTCAGCCAGCCATGGAAATGTCTTGTTTGGGTTTGAAGACGGCAACTGTTTCCAAAACAGTGGAGTCCTTGACCAGCAGCCTGACCTCCAGACGTCCTTGAGCCACAGGCAAACACTTCAGTGGAAAGGTATTCAGGCTCCGCCCCTCTGACCTTCACGCTGCTGAAGAAGAAAACACTTCCACGGAAACGCTCCAGTTCTGTGCAGGGTCACGTTCCTGCTCCGATACGCCTGCAGCCCAACGGTTTGACTCACAACTGCTCTTCTTTTCCCACCTTTTCTATATGAATTTAACTGCTAAAATATGTTTTTGTGACAGCACACACTGGTCTAGAGTCTGCTTCAAAGCGTTGCCCAGACATTACGATGACCTTGTGAAACCCCCGTCATGACTAAGGTCGCAGGAGGAGCCTCACCGTCCTGGATCCTCCCTGCCAGGGCCTCGGCGCTGAAGCCAGCAAACACCACAGTGTGCACCGCACCGATCCGGGCGCACGCCAACATGGCCGCCACCGCCAGCGGGGACACCGGCATGTAGACGGCCACCCGGTCTCCCTTCTGGATCCCATGGCTCTTCAGGGTGTTGGCGAGGCGGCAGGTCGTCTCCAGCAGCTCTCTGCAGTAAAAATAAATAAATAAAATACACAGCTCTTGTGCAATCACTTAAAGCCGAGATTGCAACTCAAGTCGTCTGACCCAATACAAGGTCGAGTGACATTTAGTTCAATTCTATTTGTTTGGACAGCCCAATATCACAAATCTCCCTCAGAGGGCTTTACCTCCTCGTCATTGGACGCTCACACAACAGGAAATACTCCCGAAAATGCATCTAACAGGATAAAGGAGGAAAACATCTCTTCTATCTGAATAGATACACACTGTGGAACATAACTATACCTTTGATGTTTCTTCATCTGCAGTTGAAGTTATTCATTACCCAACTTGTGTTCAGACTTTATGAGCTGAATATATGTCGTTTGCACAATACATTCCTTTATGGTCTGAGATAACCTCAGGACAACACACTGTGATGATAAGGTACAGACCAGGGTCCTCTGCATAGAGGGAGGACAATGCTAACTATAGGACTCCACTTTATGATGATATAAGATCATCATCTACATAGAGAACAATGCTAACTATAGGACTCCACTTTATGATGATATAAGATCATCATCTACATAGAGAACAATGCTAACTATAGGACTCCACTTTATGATGATATAAGATCATCATCTACATAGAGAACAATGCTAACTATAGGACTCCACTTTATGATGATATAAGATCATCATCTACATAGAGAACAATGCTAACTATAGGACTCCACTTTATGATGATATAAGATCATCATCTGCATAGAGAACAATGCTAACTATAGGACTCCACTTTATGATGATGATATAAGATCATCATCTGCATAGAGGACAACGCTAACTATAGACAGGTGAAGTCCCGCCCCTTTCCGGTTGACCAATACATGACCCAATTCTGAAAAAAATAGGCCAGTGGACAAGTCTTTTCCTAAAAGAGGTCTCAGCTAGTGGACAAGTCTTTTCCTAAAAGAGGTCTCAGCTAGTGGACAAGTCTTTTCCTAAAGGAGGCCTCAGCTAGTGGACAAGTCTTTTCCTAAAGGAGGTCTCAGCTAGTGGACAAGTCTTTTCCTAAAGGAGGCCTCAGCTAGTGGACAAGTCTTTTCCTAAAGGAGGCCTCAGCTAGTGGACAAGTCTTTTCCTAAAGGAGGCCTCAGCTAGTGGACAAGTCTTTTCCTAAAGGAGGTCTCAGCTAGTGGACAAGTCTTTTCCTAAAGGAGGCCTCAGCTAGTGGACAAGTCTTTTCCTAAAGGAGGTCTCAGCTAGTGGACAAGTCTTTTCCTAAAGGAGGCCTCAGCTAGTGGACAAGTCTTTTCCTAAAGGAGGCCTCAGCTAGTGGACAAGTCTTTTCCTAAAGGAGGCCTCAGCTAGTGGACAAGTCTTTTCCTAAAGGAGGCCTCAGCTAGTGGACAAGTCTTTTCCTAAAGGAGGCCTCAGCTAGTGGACAAGTCTTTTCCTAAAGGAGGCCTCAGCTAGTGGACAAGTCTTTTCCTAAAGGAGGCCTCAGCTAGTGGACAAGTCTTTTCCTAAAGGAGGCCTCAGCTAGTGGACAAGTCTTTTCCTAAAGGAGGCCTCCGCGTGGTCTCACCTGTAGGTGACCTTCACCTCCGTGCCGGGTTCATCCCGCTCCCATATCAGAGCCACTCGGTCGGGATGTTTCTCAACATTCACATCCAGACAGTTCACTGCAGCAGAGACAAACACACAATCATCAGACCGGTTTGTGTCGAAGACGTTCAACCTAAAGGACGAGTGCGCAGGCTTCAGACTGTGGGAGAGACCCAGAGCCAGAGCAGCCATGTGGAAGGCTCTCTCTAGACATACTGGTTCTGTCAGTTTGATATCAACATCTATTTGTGTGACTGTTGATTGGGGGAAAAGGGACATTTGGGCTCTAACAAATGTCATAATTACCTCTGGTTCTACATTAGCAAACACGTTCATCCATAAGCTTAACAAAATAACAAAACAACAAACATTTGAGAAATGACGAGATATAAAGTCTGACTATTGTACCTCATCGTTCTCTTTTATGTTGTTATTTCACAGGCGTGAATGGGCTCATGGGGTTGAGCTTATGGATGAGCGTGTTTGCTGATGTAGACCCAGAGAGGCTGCTGGTCCGAAGGAGGCGGTGGTGTGGTCCGTAACGGTCTGTGGGTCACAGGCCTGATCCCGGTGCTGCCGGTACCCTCTCTTCTATGCTGTGCTTTCTTGTCCAGTACATGGTGTTGAGAGGAGGCTACCGTGTTAAACTTCATTTATTCGCTGATTGAATATTAATCCTAAAATGGGTTTAAGGTTTAAGATCCTGTTTGTGTCTCATGCAGCGGTTCACAAACATAATTTATGTAACCAGAGTCAAATCCTCTGGTGTCTGCAGACCACACATCATCCAGCTGTCGCTATTGGAATGTAACTGGATTATTATCAGAGACAGAAAAACAACAGAAAAACAACAGAAAGAGGACAAAGACACAACACGCTCACTAAAGAGACTCTATATGTACTCTATGTACCTCTATATGTACTCTATGTACCTGTATATGTACTATATGTACCTGTATATGTACTCTATGTACCTCTGTATGTACTCTATGTACCTGTATATGTACTCTATATACCTGTATATGTACTCTATGTACCTCTGTATGTACTCTATGTACCTGTATATGTACTCTATATACCTGTATATGTACTATATGTACCTGTATATGTACTATATGTACCTGTATATGTACTATATGTACCTGTATATGTACTCTATGTACCTGTATATGTACTCTATGTACCTGTATATGTACTATATGTACCTGTATATGTACTCTATGTACCTCTTTATGTACTCTATGTACCTCTATATGTACTCTATGTACCTGTATATGTACTCTATGTACCTGTATATGTACTATATGTACCTGTATATGTACTCTATGTACCTCTGTATGTACTCTATGTACCTCTGTATATCTCTTTATGTACTCTATGTACCTCTTTATATCTCTGTATGTACTCTATGTACCTGTATATGTACTCTATGTACCTCTGTATGTACTCTATGTACCTGTATATGTACTCTATGTACCTGTATATGTACTATATGTACCTGTATATGTACTCTATGTACCTCTTTATGTACTCTATGTACCTCTATATGTACTCTATGTACCTCTATATGTACTCTATGTACCTCTGTATATCTCTTTATGTACTCTATGTACCTCTTTATATCTCTGTATGTACTCTATGTACCTGTATATGTACTCTATGTACCTCTGTATGTACTCTATGTACCTGTATATGTACTCTATGTACCTGTATATGTACTATATGTACCTGTATATGTACTCTATGTACCTCTTTATGTACTCTATGTACCTCTATATGTACTCTATGTACCTGTATATGTACTCTATGTACCTGTATATGTACTATATGTACCTGTATATGTACTCTATGTACCTCTGTATGTACTCTATGTACCTCTATATGTACTCTATGTACCTCTATATGTACTCTATGTACCTGTATATGTACTCTATATACCTGTATATGTACTCTATGTACCTCTTTATGTACTCTATGTACCTCTATATGTACTCTATGTACCTCTATATGTACTCTATGTACCTGTATATGTACTCTATATACCTGTATATGTACTCTATGTACCTCTTTATGTACTCTATGTACCTCTATATGTACTCTATGTACCTCTGTATGTACTCTATGTACCTGTATATGTACTATATATACCTGTATATGTACTCTATGTACCTCTATATGTACTCTATGTACCTGTATATGTACTATATGTACCTGTATATGTACTCTATGTACCTCTGTATGTACTCTATGTACCTCTTTATATCTCTTTATGTACTCTATGTACCTGTATATGTACTATATGTACCTGTATATGTACTCTATGTACCTCTGTATGTACTCTATGTACCTCTGTATGTACTCTATGTACCTCTTTATATCTCTTTATGTACTCTATGTACCTGTATATGTACTATATGTACCTGTATATGTACTCTATGTACCTGTATATGTACTCTATATACCTGTATATGTACTCTATGTACCTCTGTATGTACTCTATGTACCTCTATATGTACTCTATGTACCTCTATATGTACTCTATGTACCTCTGTATGTACTCTATGTACCTCTATATGTACTCTATGTACCTCTATATGTACTCTATGTACCTCTGTATATCTCTTTATGTACTCTATGTACCTCTTTATATCTCTGTATGTACTCTATGTACCTGTATATGTACTCTATGTACCTCTGTATGTACTCTATGTACCTCTGTATGTACTCTATGTACCTCTATGTGTACTCTATGTACCTGTATATGTACTATATGTACCTGTATATGTACTCTATGTACCTCTATATGTACTCTATGTACCTGTATATGTACTCTATATACCTGTATATGTACTCTATGTACCTCTGTATGTACTCTATGTACCTCTGTATATCTCTTTATGTACTCTATGTACCTCTTTATATCCCTGTATGTACTCTATGTACCTGTATATGTACTCTATGTACCTCTGTATGTACTCTATGTACCTCTGTATGTACTCTATGTACCTCTATATGTACACTATGTACCTGTATATGTACTATATGTACCTGTATATGTACTCTATGTACCTCTTTATGTACTCTATGTACCTCTGTATGTACTCTATGTACCTCTTTATGTACTCTATGTACCTCTGTATGTACTCTATGTACCTGTATATGTACTCTATGTACCTCTGTATGTACTCTATGTACCTCTGTATGTACTCTATGTACCTCTGTATATCTCTTTATGTACTCTATGTACCTCTTTATATCTCTGTATGTACTCTATGTACCTCTTTATATCTCTGTATGTACTCTATGTACCTCTTTATATCTCTTTATGTACTCTATGTACCTCTTTATGTACACTATGTACCTCTATATGTACTCTATGTACCTCTTTATGTACTCTATGTACCTCTGTATATCTCTTTATGTACTCTATGTACCTCTGTATGTACTCTATGTACCTCTGTATATGTCTTTATGTACTCTATGTACTGCCTGTTTCTATTGATATACTCTATATACTGACTATTTATATTTATATAATCTCTATATCTCTATAGTATCTCTATAGTGTGGTATTAGTACTTGTAACAGAGTATCTCTATAGTGTGGTATTAGTACTTGTAACAGAGTATCTCTACAGTGTGGTATTAGTACTTGTAACAGAGTATCTCTACAGTGTGGTATTAGTACTTGTAACAGAGTATCTCTACAGTGTGGTATTAGTACTTGTAACAGAGTATCTCTACAGTGTGGTATTAGTACTTGTACTTGTAACAGAGTATCTCATACTGTGGTATTAGTACTTGTAACAGAGTATCTCATACTGTGGTATTAGTACTTGTACTTGCATAAAAAGTCGGTTATCAATCATCCACCTGATGCATAAGATTTAAGCATCAGGTGGATTATAGATGATTGGTTATTGGTTATTGATGATAGGTTATTGGTTATTGGTTATTGATGATAGATTATTGATTATCGGTACCGTAAACTCGTTCTCACCGGACACGTTGATCTTCCCCCCCAGGAACCAGAGGATCTTCCCGGCGCTGAGGTCGCAGTCCCGGACCCGGTGGAACGGTTCCTCCCAGCGGAGCCGGTCCGCGGCGGCGGCCCAGAACCGGTCCGGGTCCGTGACGGACAGCCGGTGCAGGTCCCGGTGCGCGAGGCGCGCGAGGGCGCTCCACGCGCCCGGCACCGGCAGCGAGGACGCGCACCGGGCCAGACCGGGTCCCGGTCCGGTCCGGGTCCGGCCCGGTCCCGGGGCTCCGCCGCGGCTCAGCAGGGTCCGCAAGAGGCCGGTACCGCGAGCAGCCATGTTGGTCACAGAGTGCGGCACGCGGACCCGACGCGGCCCTCAGGTGCTCTCAGGTGCCCGCGTCACGTGACGCAATAAAAGGTTGTGAAAGAGCCTCTTCCTCCTTTACTCTTCTTCTCCTTCATGTTTATGTGTCACGTATTTAACGGAATGCAAAATATGTTCTTTTATTATTATTATTATTATTATTATTATTATTATTATTATTATTATTATTATTATTATTATCATCATCATTATTATTATTATTACTATTATTATTGTTATCATTAATTCACCCTTCCTAGTGACCAATGGCGTCCCACCAGCTGGAATACTCACCTGCTCTTTTTAATGTTTACATGATGACCTTTCTAGATGTCTGGGGGAAGTCTTCTGAACACGTGATCTACCTGATGACGTAGTGGTCCTTCTCCTCACGGGTTACAGTCTGCTCAGGTGTCACTATGATGCAGTGGTTCTCAAACTGTGGGGCGTGACCCTCTAGTGGGGCGCGGAGGTATTACAGGTGGGGCGCGGGGGGCGGTGATGCTGTTATATAAAAATAAAAAAAAATATAATTTTCTTTTTTTATATAAATATATATTTATATAATCCTTTATTAATCCCTCAGTGTGGAAGTTATTCTCTTTATTTCCCATCCTTAGTGATGAAGGAGCAGTGAGCTGCTGTGAAGCTCTGGGGCTTCATGTCTTATCAAGGACTCTTCAACATGAAACTATGGAACAGGATGAACGCTACCTTGAGGTTTCAGGACGAACTCTCTCCATGAACATGATAACTTTACATAGTACATAGTACAAATTACACGGACATAAACCTCATTAATAAATACATGACATGCTGTACTTCATGCAGATGTTTACGTTACGTTAACAGGTTACGCTGCACGACTCAATGATTCTTGGTGTTTTGCTAAAAGCCTCCGTGAGATCTCTGTGAGATCTTTTCTGCTGTTGTCTCTCGAACAGAAAACAGAATAAAGCTCAACATTGAGCATTAATTGAGAGCCGTATCAGATCTACAACCTGTTTCTAAAGATGTGTGGAGGAAAGCAGCTCACTGCTCATAATGCTGACACAACCTGATGCTCATCTCACTACTTCTGCTGCACAGGCTGAACCTTATTGTTATTATCTTTAAATATATTCAGTGTAAAACTGGTTATTTCAGCCACAATAAGTAATCTTTTTGCCAAATATTAGTTATGTTTTGCACAGATAGAACTTTATTTGCATTGTTCTAACAAAGTGATTGCACATTATTAGTTTCTCTCTGATGGAGCGATCTGGTTTACTAGAAAGGGATTTACATTTTCTGTATTCTATTATTTGAAAAAGCACGGATGGAGGAGTCACAACAAGTTGGACCCTTTTGTTACCATGTTGGTGGGGCGGTGGGGCGCGAACACTGTTCTTCCTCCAAAGTGGAGCGTGACAGATTGAGAACCACTGCTATGATGCAACAT
>JBAMJR010000215.1:392500-410000 GCA_038501785.1 Myoxocephalus aenaeus
GTTAATGAAGTGAAGTCATGTTAATGAAGTGAAGTCATGTTAATGAAGTGAAGTCATGAAGTGAAGTCATGAAGTGAAGTCATGAAGTGAAGTCATGTTAATGAAGTGAAGTCATGTTAATGAAGTGAAGTCATGTTAATGAAGTGAAGTCATGTTAATGAAGTGAAGTCATGAAGTGAAGTCATGTTAATGAAGTGAAGTCATGTTAATGAAGTGAAGTCATGAAGTGAAGTCATGTTAATGAAGTGAAGTCATGTTAATGAAGTGAAGTCATGAAGTGAAGTCATGTTAATGAAGTGAAGTCATGTTAATGAAGTGAAGTCATGTTAATGAAGTGAAGTCATGTTAGTGAAGTCATGTTAGTGAAGTCATGTTAGTGAAGTGAAGTCATGTTAATGAAGTGAAGTCATGTTAGTGAAGTCATGTTAATGAAGTGAAGTCATGTTAATGAAGTGAAGTCATGAAGTGAAGTCATGTTAATGAAGTGAAGTCATGAAGTGAAGTCATGTTAATGAAGTGAAGTCATGTTAATGAAGTGAAGTCATGTTAATGAAGTGAAGTCATGTTAATGAAGTGAAGTCATGAAGTGAAGTGAAGTCATGTTTATGAAGTGAAGTCATGTTAATGAAGTGAAGTCATGTTAATGAAGTGAAGTCATGTTAATGAAGTGAAGTCATGTTAATGATTCATAAAGTTCACTTTGCTGAGGAACTTTATTAAGAAATGTAAATGTAGATGAAATGATGTATTATAATGATATGAGTCAGAAATGAGTCATCATTCAGTCTAATGACAGCAGAGAGATGAGGACTACTTCCTGCTTCTGGAGCATTGTTCTAACCTCCAGAGACTTCAACTGCAATTATACCTCTATTGTACTCTATATATTCTGATTATACCTGAGTACTCTATTGTACTCTATATATTCTGATTATACCTGAGTACTCTATTGTACTTTATATATTGTGATTATACCTGAGTACTCTATTGTACTCTATATATTCTGATTATACCTGAGTACTCTATTGTACTCTATATATTCTGATTATACCTGAGTACTCTATTGTACTTTATATATTGTGATTATACCTGAGTACTCTATTGTACTCTATATATTCTGATTATACCTGAGTACTCTATTGTACTTTATATATTGTGATTATACCTGAGTACTCTATTGTACTCTATATATTCTGATTATACCTGAGTACTCTATTTTACTCTATATATTGTGATTATACCTGAGTACTCTATTGTACTCTATATATTCTGATTATACCTGAGTACCCTATTGTATTTTATATATTGTGATTATACCTGAGTACTCTATTGTACTCTATTGTACTTTATATATTGTGATTATACATGAGTACTCTATTGTACTCTATATATTGTGATTATACCTGAGTACTCTATTGTACTCTATATATTCTGATTATACCTGAGTACTCTATTGTACTTTATATATTCTGATTATACCTGAGTACTCTATTGTACTCTATATATTGTGATTATACCTGAGTACTCTATTGTACTCTATTGTACTTTATATATTGTGATTATACCTGAGTACTCTATTGTACTTTATATATTGTGATTATACCTGAGTACTCTATTGTACTTTATATATTGTGATTATACCTGAGTACTCTATTGTACTCTATATATTGTGATTATACCCGAGTACTCTATTGTACTTTATATATTGTGATTATACCTGAGTACTCTATTGTACTCTATATATTGTGATTATACCTGAGTACTCTATTGTACTCTATATATTGTGATTATACCTGAGTACTCTATTGTACTCTATTGTACTTTATATATTGTGATTATACATGAGTACTCTATTGTACTCTATATATTGTGATTATACATGAGTACTCTATTGTACTCTATATATTCTGATTATACCTGAGTACTCTATTGTACTTTATATATTCTGATTATACCTGAGTACTCTATTGTACTTTATATATTGTGATTATACCTGAGTACTCTATTGTACTTTATATATTGTGATTATACCTGAGTACTCTATTGTACTCTATATATTCTGATTATACCCGAGTACTCTATTGTACTTTATATATTGTGATTATACCTGAGTACTCTATTGTACTTTATATATTGTGATTATACCTGAGTACTCTATTGTACTCTATATATTCTGATTATACCTGAGTACTCTATTGTACTCTATATATTGTAATTATACCTGAGTACTCTATTGTACTTTATATATTGTGATTATACCTGAGTACTCTATTGTACTTTATATATTGTGATTATACCTGAGTACTCTATTGTACTCTATTGTACTTTATATATTCTGATTATACCTGAGTACTCTATTGTACTCTATATATTGTGATTACCTGAGTACTCTATTGTATTTTATATATTGTAATTATACCTGAGTACTCTATTGTACTCTATATATTGTGATTATACCTGAGTACTCTATTGTACTCTATATATTGTGATTATACCTGAGTACTCTATTGTACTCTATATATTGTGATTACCTGAGTACTCTATTGTATTTTATATATTGTAATTATACCTGAGTACTCTATTGTACTCTATATATTGTGATTATACCTGAGTACTCTATTGTACTCTATATATTCTGATTATACCTGAGTACTCTATTGTACTCTATATATTCTGATTATACCTGAGTACTCTATTGTACTCTATATATTGTGATTATACCTGAGTACTCTATTGTATTTTATATATTGTAATTATACCTGAGTACTCTATTGTATTTTATATATTGTAATTATACCTGAGTACTCTATTGTACTCTATATATTCTGATTATACCTGAGTACTCTATTGTATTTTATATATTGTAATTATACCTGAGTACTCTATTGTATTTTATATATTGTAATTATACCTGAGTACTCTATTGTACTCTATATATTCTGATTATACCTGAGTACTCTATTGTACTCTATATATTCTGATTATACCTGAGTACTCTATATATTGTGATTATACCTGAGTACTCTATTGTACTCTATATATTCTGATTATACCTGAGTACTCTATTGTATTTTATATATTGTAATTATACCTGAGTACTCTATTGTATTTTATATATTCTGATTATACCTGAGTACTCTATTGTACTCTATATATTCTGATTATACCTGAGTACTCTATTGTACTCTATATATTCTGATTATACCTGAGTACTCTATTGTACTCTATATATTGTGATTATACCTGAGTACTCTATTGTACTCTATATATTCTGATTATACCTGAGTACTCTATTGTACTCTATATATTCTGATTATACCTGAGTACTCTATTGTATTTTATATATTGTAATTATACCTGAGTACTCTATTGTACTCTATATATTGTGATTATACCCGAGTACTCTATTGTACTCTATATATTCTGATTATACCTGAGTACTCTATTGTACTCTATATATTCTGATTATACCTGAGTACTCTATTGTACTCTATATATTCTGATTATACCTGAGTACTCTATTGTACTCTATATATTCTGATTATACCTGAGTACTCTATTGTACTCTATATATTCTGATTATACCTGAGTACTCTATTGTACTCTATATATTGTGATTATACCTGAGTACTCTATTGTACTCTATATATTGTGATTATACCTGAGTACTCTATTGTACTCTATATATTCTGATTATACCTGAGTACTCTATTGTACTCTATATATTCTGATTATACCTGAGTACTCTATTGTACTCTATATATTGTGATTATACCTGAGTACTCTATTGTACTCTATATATTGTGATTATACCTGAGTACTCTATTGTACTCTATATATTCTGATTATACCTGAGTACTCTATTGTACTCTATATATTCTGATTATACCTGAGTACTCTATTGTACTCTATATATTCTGATTATACCTGAGTACTCTATTGTATTTTATATATTGTGATTATACCTGAGTACTCTATTGTATTTTATATATTGTGATTATGACCCTGTCACTTTCAGCAGAAACTCCTAATACTACTACTACTAATAATAATACTACTACTACTACTACTACTACTACTACTACTAATACTACTACTAGTAATACTACTACTTCTAATACTACTACTAATAATACTAATACTAATACTACTACTACTACTACTACCACTAATAATAATACTAATACTAC
Organism: Myoxocephalus aenaeus; assembly: GCA_038501785.1. Taxonomy (NCBI): domain Eukaryota; kingdom Metazoa; phylum Chordata; class Actinopteri; order Perciformes; family Cottidae; genus Myoxocephalus; species Myoxocephalus aenaeus. The sequence continues at coordinate 396,691 of JBAMJR010000215.1, forward strand.
CAATAATAATAATAATAACAATACTTCTAATAATACTACTACTACTACTAATAATAATAATACTTCTAATAATACTACTACTACTACTACTACTACTACTAATAATACTTCTAATATTACTACTACTAATAATACTAATATTACCAATACTAATACTACTACTACTACTACCACTACTAATAATAATACTAATATTACCAATACTACTACTACTACTACTACTAATAATAATAATAATAATACTAATACTACTACTAATAATAATAATATTACCAATACTAATACTACTACTACTACTACCACTACTAATACTACTTTTCATATATTTTAACTGTAATATTGAATGTTCAAGGACTTTTTCAGAAGTTATAATAGTTGTCTTGTTGTTGTTGATGAACTCAATGAGCCCATGTTAAGCTCAGTCCTGTGTTATTGTTTATGAATATGAGATATTTCATCACAACAACACCACAGTGCTGCTGCTCGTGACCTCTGACCTCAGACATCAGATACTTTAATCTGTCGCAGCGTAATCGCTCATAATTCCCACTTGGCTGCCGCCGCATGATAATTGATAATCACCTCTGTTTCCTGCAGACCAGAGGTCAGATTATGGGATGTAATCCCACCTTTGTGTGTGGACAACAGATCTAATCACCTTTCTGATGGCTGGCTGTGGATCAGCTGACAGAAGAGACTCAACACAACAACATCCTCTCGGCCCGTTTATTTCTCTGTGAAAGGGACGCGAGCTCAGAGGTCAGAGGTCAGAGGTCACGGCCTGCGCCCGCTTCAGGTGAGCTTTGGTCCGCAGGTGAGCCTTGAGGAAGGTGAGCAGGCGGAAGCTCTTCCCGCAGCGGCTGCAGCTGTGGGGCGTCGCCCCGGTGTGGATGCTGCGGTGCCTCAGGAAGCTGGTGGCCAGGTTGAAGGTCTTGGCGCAGAGGGGGCAGCGGTAGGGTTTCTCCCCGGTGTGGCTGTACCGGTGGTCCCTCAGCTGCTGCTTCATGCCGTAACTCTTCCCGCAGACGTCGCAGCTGAACGGTTTCTCCCCCGTGTGGCTCCTCTGGTGAATCCTGAGCTGCGACAGGTGGGGGAACTTCTTGCCGCACACCTCGCAGGTGACGACGCCGGCGGCCGCCGGCTGGTCGGAGACGACGGCGTCCGAGTGCTTGCTGAGGACGTGGCTCCTCAGGCAGCGGTAGCTGCGGCCGCAGACGGAGCAGAGCGGCCGCTCCCCGGTGTGGACGGCCTGGTGGCCGCGCAGGTTGGCGGCCTGGGTGAAGCCCTTCCCGCAGGTGGAGCACCGGTGCGGCCGCGCCTCCCGGTGCGCCAGCTTGTGCCGCGTCAGGTGGCCGGCGTGGTGGAAGCTCTTCCCGCAGACGTCGCAGACGAACGTCTTGTCGAAGTGGGTGGTCCGGTGCGTCTTCAGCGCGCTGGCGCCGCAGTAGCCCTTGCCGCAGACGTCGCAGTGGCAGGTCTTCTCTCCGGTGTGCCGCGCCTTCACGTGCAGGTCGCGGTGAGCCTTGTGGTTGAACGTCTTGGGGCAGTAGGCGCAGGCGTGCGGCAGCAGCCCGTGCTCTCTGACGCTGTGCTCGCGGAGCCGCAGGACGCCGGAGAACGCCGCCCCGCACACCGAGCACAGCGGGTGGGACTTCCTCTGGTGGTCGGAGAGCCGCTGGCCGGTGGGGAACAGCTTCCCGCACTGGGAACACCGGCAGTGAGGCTCCGCCGGCTCCTCGGGAGCCTTCGTCTTCCGCCGACTCCGCGCCGCAGAGACGCCGCCCTCCGCCGACGGGCCGCCGCCCGGTGGCGGTCGAGCGTACTCGTGGTCGGGGACCTCGGCCTGCGGGGGAGGGGCGGAGGATCCGTCCTCACCTGCAACCAAAGAAGAGTCTGGAACGAGCAGCTCACAGGATCGTCTCCCTTTGATGTAGAACATGTAACTCACCGTTAGCATTAGCGTTAGCGTTAGCATGGCCCTCGGGGGGATCGGCAGCGATCTACGAACAGAAAACAGAAACCGTGTTCAGTCTGTTCGGAGCCGAGAGCCTCTTCACGCTGCTGGTTCACTCACTGACCCCGTAGACCAGGATGTAGGAGAGTCCTGGACCACCTGGACCACCTGGACCACCTGGACCACCTGGAGCACGAATGAGAGACACGAGCTGAGCTGAAGCAGCTTCGGATCCTCCAGGACCTGAAGCTGCTTCAGTCCTGAACAACAACTCACCTGCTGTCGCCTTCTGTAAACCGGCCCTGCTCCCGTCAGACTCAGCTGGACCCTGCAGGTCTCCTGGTGGACTCTTCAGGTCTGGACCCTGCAGGTCTCCTGGTGGACTCTTCAGGTCTGGACCCTGCAGGTCTCCTGGTGGACTCTTCAGGTCTGGACCCTGCAGGTCTCCTGGTGGACTCTTCAGGTCTGGACCCTGCAGGTCTCCTGGTGGACTCTTCAGGTCTGGACCCTGCAGGTCTCCTGGAGGCTCAAACATCTTGAGGATTTCCTCAACAGCTCCGACACACAAGCGGTCCACCAGAGCGCTGAGCTTATCCTGAAGGACGAAGAACTCTCATAATAATAATAATAATAATAATAATAATAATAATAGTACTCTGATATTCGGTTAAATCACCAGAACATGACGTCATTATATGAAACACCTGAACCCCTCACAGGTGTTTTATGATGATTTTATAGAATATGAAGCACTTCTGTAGATTAAACTAAACCGGATATACAATAATTAACTTCCACATTAAAGCAGCAGGAACATCAGATATCAGATATTACTAATCAATCAATACTTTGACCTCAGAAAGGATCAAACGCAGTACTTTTACTGCAGTGAAGTACTACCTCCAGTATTAATGCTCATAGCTGAACTTATAAAGGTTGTATTGTCCTTTTCAACACGTAATGCGTCAAACGTGCTTGAGTTTGTTCTAAAGTTGTCTTTTGTTTAACACGGAAGTAACAACCCGAAACATCTTCAATGGGGAGATTTCCTCATGGAGTTTGGCGCTCTTGTCTCTTAACCGTAAACTGAACCACACTGTCGCAGCACCGGAAGTCTACGGAAGCGGATGCCGTAAAGTCGTGGTCTACCTCGGTTAGGAGCTTCGGGTCCTCCAGAAAGAGGCTCAACATTCCCGCGCGCAGCGCCGCGGCCAGCGCGTTCACGAGGCGCGCGACCTCGCTCTTCAAACGGCTGAAATCCGACATGTTGAAGGATTCCCGCACTTAGCAACCGACTAGCTTAGCAACAAAGAACGGCTAGAGCCTACGGTGCGGGTAACGGAAGTGACGTAGTTGTCTCGTCCAACGGATAATGGCCCTTCAAATTAAAAGCACCGGATGCTCCGATGTTTTTTTTCTTCATTTTATTTTTAATCCAAACTAAACATAAAGGAACAGCATTTACAGACTAAATAATAGATAAACAGTGTTTATGTTTTATAACATTTAACAAGATTAAAAGATGTGAAGTTCTTTATGGTTATTGACTTTATTTGGTAAAGTTCTGGCGCTGAGATATTGAGGATAAAGGTGACATTATAATCAATAAATGCAACAAAAAAAAAGGAAATGTAGAATCATCGATACCTGACCTGAGATATTATAATTATTCTGATTAATCCTCATTCCTTCTGTTGAAAAATAACAGTGATTCAAAAAAATACTTTGTTTTTTATTAACCAATCGGCTGCTGTACATACATGTTAATAATAATAATGACAATAATAATAATTTAACATTTAAATGACATTCATTCACAGAGCTTCAGTCAGTGTTTGACAGACGGTCAAACTAAAACACAACAGGAATAAAACATGAAAGAGCCTCTTATTGTCCACAACACGGATATAAAACCTCTCGGTACAAGAAGAACACACACGGGACGCCAGCCTGAGGTCAAAGGTCGACTCGGTCCGGTGGCTCAGGGTCAACGTCGTCACGTTAAATGACCACTTAATGTTTGTTTGCATAGATATTTATGATCATATTTTAGCTGCTAACCCAGAGTAGCATTTATATTATATATATAAATATATATATATATTATTTATGTATACGGAAACCAGCTGTCTTCTCGTTGGCTCCTCTCAGCCAATCAGAGCTCTCTGTTCTCATCAGTAGCCACGCCCCCTTCAGCTGCGTTCGTCTGATTCGCTGCCGCTCTGCCTCCGCGGCGAGGAGGCGGGCCTTACGGAGCCGGCCTCCTCGTGCTGCTTGGAGGAGCTGGACAGGTCGATGGCCTCCTCCTCCTCCTCCTCCTCTTCCTCCTCCATCACCAGCAGCTCCTGCTCCTCCCGCGCCTCGCAGAACGAGTCGGAGCGCGTCGGGTCCGACTCCCGAGGACCGGGACCAGAACCGGGACCAGAACCAGGACCAGAACCAGGACCAGGACCAGGACCAGGACTCTTCCTGGAGATCTCCTGAGACTTCTTGTGCATTCCTGTGAGGACGAGAGCGAGATTCAGTCCTGTATATAAGTATTTATACACACATTTATACATATATATACACATATATACACATATATATATTAATATATATGTGTATATATATTAATATATACACATATATATGTAGACCACTAACTAACACTTGATCATTCACCTGGTGCAATACGTTTAAGTACTTTTTGATATACTTTTTCTATTCAGTCTGTGTATTTAATATTCTTCTTTACTGTTTTAACTGTTTCTATTACTGTTTATTTATATTACTTGATTTTCTATTTTATTCACCTGTGGACAAGGCTGCTGTAATCCAGTAATTTCCCCACTGCGGGACTAATAAAGGATTATCTTATTTTATCTTATATATATTAATGTAGATACACATATATTTGGAGAAAACTGCAGCTAAACACTAAACGTCTTTTAAGAGGAAAAACTAAATAGTTTCGTTATTTCATGTTTTATGATGATTAAGTAGATTTGGTTTTATCAACATATTTATATTAATATGTCCATATTTTAGAAGCATTCTGGAACATGATGCACTTTCACAATATGAGTCTACGTCTACCAAAGCAGAAGGAGCAACTCGTATATATACATATAAATAAATATATGTGTGTGTTTGTGTGTCTGTGTGTGTGTGTGTGTGTTACTGACGTGCATGTGTGTTTGTGTGTCTGTGTGTGTGTGTGTGTGTGTGTGTGTGTGTGTGTGTGTGTGTGTGTGTGTGTGTGTGTTACTGACGTGCATGTGTGTGTGTGTGTGTGTCTGTGTGTGTGTGTGTGTGTGTTACTGACGTGCATGTGTGTGATTGTGTGTCTGTGTGTGTGCATGTGTGTGTGTGTGTGTGTGTGTGTTACTGACGTGCATGTGTGTGTGTGTGTGTGTGTGTGTTACTGACGTGCATGTGTGTGTGTGTGTGTGCGTGTGTGTGTGTGTGCGTGTGTGTGTGTGTTACTGACGTGCATGTGTGTGTGTGTGTGTGTGTGTGTGTGTGTGTGTGTGTGTGTGTGTGTGTGTTACTGACGTGCATGTGTGTTTGTGTGTGTGTGTGTGTGTGTGTGTGTTACTGACGTGCATGTGTGTGTGTGTGTGTGTGTGTGTGTGTGTGTGTTACTGACGTGCATGTGTGTTTGTGTGTGTGTGTGTGTGTGTGTGTGTTACTGACGTGCGTGTGTGTGTGTGTGTGTGTGTCTGTGTGTGTGTGTGTGTGTGTTACTGACGTGCATGTGTGTGTGTGTGTGTGTCTGTGTGTGTGTGTGTGTGTGTTACTGACGTGCATGTGTGTGTGTGTGTGTGTGTGTGTGTGTGTGTGTGTGTTACTGACGTGCATGTGTGTGATTGTGTGTCTGTGTGTGTGCATGTGTGTGTGTGTGTGTGTGTGTGTTACTGACGTGCATGTGTGTGTGTGTGTGTGTGTGTGTGTTACTGACGTGCATGTGTGTGTGTGTGTGTGCGTGTGTGTGTGTGTGCGTGTGTGTGTGTGTTACTGACGTGCATGTGTGTGTGTGTGTGTGTGTGTGTGTGTGTGTGTGTGTGTGTTACTGACGTGCATGTGTGTTTGTGTGTGTGTGTGTGTGTGTGTGTGTTACTGACGTGCATGTGTGTTTGTGTGTCTGTGTGTGTGTGTGTGTGTGTGTGTGTGTGTGTGTGTTACTGACGTGCATGTGTGTGTGTGTGTGTGTGTGTGTGTGTGTGTGTGTGTGTGTGTGTGTGTGTGTGTGTGTGTGTGTGTGTGTGTTACTGACGTGCATGCGGCTCACCGAGCAGCCATGGAGCGCAGGTCCCCATCAGTCCGTTCTTGGCAGAGTTCAGGATGGACTCGGGCAGCGGGATGCTGTGCCTCACCATCGCCCCATAGAGGCCGTACTCCGCCATGACGCTGCTGCGGCCCCAGCACTTCTCCCGCTTGCGCCACTTGGCCCTCCGGTTCTGGAACCAGACCTGCAGAGGACCGGACCACAGAGGTTCAGGACCCACAGGAGGACTAACAGCTGCTTAAACACCATAGGCCCATTAATGGACCTTTTTTAATTTATTGCAAAAAAATATTCATAAATCACAAGAAAATATATTAATGTTGCACATCAAATTAAACACCAAAGCCTTTGCTACAAGAATCAGTAAGCCATTTAACAAAAAACTCAAACAGAGAGAAAGATCATCATAAAGGTATAAAAAGTATTGTTGTTACACTTTGTTTTTTACTGTGTTTTTACAGTTTGATCAAAATTAAATCTGTTCAGTTAATTTGTTGCTTGTTTTATTTTAATGGAAAATATAAAAGTTGTTTTATGAATTAAAAAAAATCATCAAATCTTAATTCATTAAAAAAAAATCATCAAATCTTAATTCATTAAAAAAAATCTTAATTCATTAAAAAATGCTGTATTTGAATGTATTGATCACCATAAGTAATATACAAGTGAAATATATGGTTTGGTTCATGAGAAAATTCAAATGTGCCCAAATGCTCATTTGAGTCCTCGCCTGAATGTTCTCTGTTCTAAACCCTCTCTAACTTTGTTCTGCTTCACTTTATCAAAGTCAACCTTTGCAGAGAGAATGTTCACATATTGAATGTTCACATTGTGCTATGATTTGGGTTAGAGAATGTTCACATATTGAGCTATGATTTGGGTTAGAGAATGTTCACATATTGTGCTATGATTTGGGTTAGAGAATGTTCACATATTGTGTTATGATTTGGGTTAGAGAATGTTCACATATTGTCCTATGATTTGGGTTAGAGAATGTTAACATATTGAGCTATGATTTGGGTTAGAGAATGTTCACATATTGTGCTATGATTTGGGTTAGAGAATGTTCACATATTGATCTATGATCTGGGTTAGAGAATGTTCACATATTGTGTTATGATTTGGGTTAGAGAATGTTCACATATTGAGCTATGATTTGGGTTAGAGAATGTTCACATATTGAGCTATGATTTGGGTTAGAGAATGTTCACATATTGTGCTATGATTTGGGTTAGAGAATGTTCACATATTGAGCTATGATTTGGGTTAGAGAATGTTCACATATTGTGCTATGATTTGGGTTAGAGAATGTTCACATATTGTGTTATGATTTGGGTTAGAGAATGTTCACATATTGAGTTATGATTTGGGTTAGAGAATGTTCACATATTGTGTTATGATTTGGGTTAGAGAATGTTCACATATTGAGCTATGATTTGGGTTAGAGAATGTTCACATATTGTGCTATGATTTGGGTTAGAGAATGTTCACATATTGAGCTATGATTTGGGTTAGAGAATGTTCACATATTGAGCTATGATTTGGGTTAGAGAATGTTCACATATTGAGCTATGATTTGGGTTAGAGAATGTTCACATATTGTGCTATGATTTGGGTTAGAGAATGTTCACATATTGTGCTATGATTTGGGTTAGAGAATGTTCACATATTGTGCTGTGATTTGGGTTAGAGAATGTTCACATATTGAGCTATGATTTGGGTTAGAGAATGTTCACATATTGTGTTATGATTTGGGTTAGAGAATGTTCACATATTGAGCTATGATTTGGGTTAGAGAATGTTCACATATTGTGTTATGATTTGGGTTAGAGAATGTTCACATATTGTGCTATGATTTGGGTTAGAGAATGTTCACATATTGAGCTATGATTTGGGTTAGAGAATGTTCACATATTGTGTTATGATTTGGGTTAGAGAATGTTCACATATTGTGTTATGATTTGGGTTAGAGAATGTTCACATATTGTGTTATGATTTGGGTTAGAGAATGTTCACATATTGTGTTATGATTTGGGTTAGAGAATGTTCACATATTGTGTTATGATTTGGGTTAGAGAATGTTCACATATTGTGCTATGATTTGGGTTTTCGAGCAGAAGCCTAAAAATAGCTTGGTGCTTAAAAAGGGTTTGAACCAACAATGAGGTTCCATTAGAAGGTTCTTTAAATTAACCTTGTTATTATTATCATCAAGTCACATTCATGTTATTATCACTGCTTTTATTATCATTATTATATTATATCCGCTGCGGTTGATATTAGTATTACTGTTACTAAATGTATTATTATTATTATTATTATTATTATTATTATTATTATTATAAACAAATAAAATATAATATGATTCTTTGTGTTTTATTTTGAAAGTTTAATTTTTTCATTTTTTTTTACAGTAAAATAAAAATGTCACCTCAAATCTCTGAGAGAGAGTTATTGATCAGAACCCTAGTGATCAGAACCTTATTGATCGGAACCCCAGAGACCAGAACCCCAGACCAGAACCCTAGAGGTCAGAACCCCAGACCAGAACCCCAGCCCAGACCCCAGACCAGAACCCTAGAGGTCAGAACCCCAGACCAGAACCCCAGCCCAGACCCCAGACCAGAACCCTAGAGGTCAGAACCCCAGACCAGAACCCCAGCCCAGACCCCAGACCCTGCAGTACCTGGATGCGGTCCTCGGGCAGCTCCGTCTTCAGGGCCAGCATCTCTCTGGCGTACACGTCGGGGTAGTGAGCCTCATGGAACGCTTTCTCCAGCTCCTCCAGCTGCTGGGACGTGAACACCGTCCTGAGGGGGGAGGAGAGAGAGACAGGTGAGAGAGAGACAGGTGAGAGAGAGACAGGTGAGCCACATACAGGGAGTATACAGAGAGAGAGAGAGAGAGAGAGAGAGAGAGAGAGAGAGAGAGAGAGAGACAGAGAGAGAGAGAGACAGAGAGAGAGAGAGAGAGAGACAGAGGTATCTTCCGTGTTCTTAAGGTCACATAAGAACATAAGTTCATTCTTCTTCTTTCAGTTAAATTTATTTATTCTATATTTAAATATCTCTATATATTTAAATATATATATATATATATATATATATATATATATATATATAGTGTACACATGTAGATAAATATGAGACACATTCATAATTCAATAATTAAAATAGTAATGTATTTTGTATCTTCTACTGAACTCAACAGAGTAAAATGAATGATGAAGACATATTAAATATGATGAAGATGATGATGATGATGATGATGATGATGATGATGATGATGATGATGATGATGAAGACTCACCTGTGTCGCCTCTTCTTCCTCTTCTGGGAGCTCGCGCAGCTTTTGGAGTCGTTGCGGTCTGAGAGACACTCTTCATCTGCGGAGACACCGGAAACACGTCACTCACGTTACCTGTCTAGCTCATCTTCATCATCCTCCTCATCGAGCTCATCTTCATCATCCTCCTCATCTAGCTCATCTTCATCATCTAGCTCATCTTCCTCATCAAGATCATCTACCAACGAAGGCCGGAGTGGGAAACGGTCTTTTCCAGTGGATTTATTTACATTTCGTTGAAATGAAATGAAGCAACACTTGTTTCCTCCATTAATTATGAAGAGTCATATTAGAGAAGCTTTTTAATTAAAGGAGCCTGAAACCAGCGAGCCTTCAGATCATTTTAAAAACACGAAACTAAATAGTTTAAAACAAAAAAATAACGAAAAACAGACAAAAAAACAAGTTCCAGTTGTTTTAAAAAGATATAACCGGTTTGAAAGGCCGAGCCGAACGGAGCCGAACGGAGCCGAACGGAACCGAACGGAACCGAACGGAACCGAACGGAGCCGAACGGAGCCGAACGGAGCCGAACGGAAGGGAAAAAACAACTGAACAAATATCATTTAAAAGTAATAAAGAAGAAAATGTCTCAAACCTTTTACAGAATAAAGAATAATAATGATTATTACTATTATAGTATTAATAATAATAATAATAATAATAATAATGATTATTACTATTATAGTATTAATAATAATAATAATGATTATTACTATTATAGTATTAATCATTAGTATTACTATTACAGTAAAAATATGTATTATTACTATTATAGTAGTAATAATAACAATATTATTGCGATGATAGTATTTATAATACAAATAATGATTATTACTATAATAGTAATAATGGCGTAATAATTATGGCGTAATAATAATACATATTATTATAATAGTAATTACTTCTATTATAATATTTATTACTACCTTTATAATAATAATAATAATAATAATAATAATAATAATAATAATAATAATAATAATATAATCAGGTCAATCGGGTTGTTTGAAGTTTTGTCGGCTGGTTTTCATTGTTTAAAAAATGGAGGAAAGGTTTAGAAGACCGGTCCTAACTGATCCGGTCCTAACGGTCCTAACTGACCCGGTCCTAACTGACCCGGTCCTAACGGTCCTAACTGATCCGGTCCTAACTGACCCGGTCCTAACTGACCCGGTCCTAACTGACCCGGTCCTAACGGTCCTAACTGATCCGGTCCTAACTGACCCGGTCCTAACTGACCCGGTCCTAACTGACCCGGTCCTAACGGTCCTAACTGATCCGGTCCTAACTGACCCGGTCCTAACTGACCCGGTCCTAACGGTCCTAACTGATCCGGTCCTAACTGACCCGGTCCTAACGGTCCTAACTGACCCGGTCCTAACTGATCCGGTCCTAACTGACCCGGTCCTAACGGTCCTAACAGTCCTAACTGAACCGGGTCCCGTACCGGAGTAGTGGTCCCGCTGGTCCCGCTGGTCCCGCTGCGCCTCCAGGTGCAGGTAGCTGTCTGCGCGCGCATGCAGCAGCGGCAGGTGCGCGGGCAGGAAGCAGGGCGCGCCCGCGGGCTGCTGCGCCGCGAGGCTGCACAGGAAGCCGAGGCCCAGCGGGAGCGCGCCGCCGCCGGGGAACGAGAACCCGCCGAGGCCCAGCGGCTCCCCGGGGCCCGGGCCGCCGGCGGACAGGCCCGGGGCCCCCGGGGGCCCGCCGGGCTGGTGCCGCGTCTGCAGGTCCGAGTCCAGACCCAGCAGGTCCGTGATGGCGAAGCCTTTGGACCGGAACCCGGACGAGCCGTGCATCCGGGACTTCTCCAGCATCCCGAAGCCGGGAGACAGCATCTTGACTCTGGGCTTCTCCTCCGGCTCCTCCCGTCCCGCCACGCCGCTCATGAGGAAGAACTCTGGTCCTGAGGAAGAGGAGGATGAGGAGGAAGAGGAGGAGAGGAGGAAGAGGGCATGCACTGAGCGGGACGGTCCGGGTGGCGGGCTCCATTTATCCGTCCCGGTCTCCGGGGATCACAGGGACGTCCAATCAGAGGATGCAGCGCTCACCTCTGATTGGACAGCTGCAGCTGTGGGCGTGTCCCTGATGCAGATGTGGGCGTGTCCCTGGGCCTCATCCTGGAGGATTAATTGCACCAATTTCCCTCCAATCCGCTCAGGAAGAGACTTTTAATTCATGCTGTTGATCTTTGACGGAGGCCGAGAGTGTTCAAACTAATTATATTATGACTTTACACTAATCAATTATATTATGACTTTATACACTAATCAATTATATTATGACTTTATACACTAATCAATTATATTATGACTTCATAAATGAATCAATTATATTATGACTTTATACACTAATCAATTAAATTATGACTTTATACACTAATCAATTCTATTATGACTTTATACACTAATCAATTATATTATGACTTTATACACTAATCAATTCTATTATGACTTTATACACTAATCAATTCTATTATGACTGTATACACTAATCAATTAAATTATGACTTTATACACTAATCAATTATATTATTACTTTATACACTAATCAATTATCAGAATCAGAACCATTTATTGCCATGTATGTTTTCACATCCAAGGAATTTGTCCTGGCGGGACGTGCATAACATTAAACATTTAACAATAAACAATAAACATTTAACAATAAACATTTAACATTAAACATTTAACAATAAACATTAAACATTTAACAATAAACATTTAACTATAAACATTTAACAATAAACATTTAACAATAAACATTTAACATTTAACAATAAACATTTAGTAATAAACATTTAACAATAAAGCATTTAACAATAAACATTTAACATTTAACAATAAACATTTAACAATAAACATTTAACATTTAACAATAAACATTTAACAATAAACATTTAACATTTAACGATAAACATTTAACAATAAACATTTAACAATAAACATTTAACAATAAACATTTAACATTTAACAATTAACATTTAGTAATAAACATTTAACAATAAAGCATTTAACAATAAAGCATTTAACAATAAACATTTAACAATAAACAGTTAACAATAAACATTTAACATTTAACAATAAATATTTAACATTTAACAATAAACATTTAACAATAAACATTTAACAATAAACATTTAACATTTAACAATAAACATTTAACAATAAACATTTAACATTTAACAATAAACATTTAACAATAAACATTTAACATTTAACAATAAATATTTAACATTTAACAATAAACATTTAACAATAAATATTTAACAAAAAACATTAAACATTTAACAATAAACATTTAACAGTAAACATTTAACAATAAACATTTAACAGTAAACAGAGTGCAATAACGGGGAGCATGAATATGTACAATTAAAGCTACAGTAGAATATAAAATTAAAGTTAAAATAAAGTGCAGTACTTTAAGGTGGGATGTAAGTGTAATGTGAAAGTGTATTTAAATATGAGGTGTGGAGGGAAGTGCAGGGGAGTGACAGAGTCAGGCATTATATTATGACTTTATACACTAATCCATTATATTATGACTTTATACACTAATCAATTATATTATGACTTTATACACTAATCCATTATATTATGACTTTATACACTAATCAATTCTATTATGACTTTATACACTAATCAATTATATTATGACTTTATACACTAATCAATTCTATTATGACTTTATACACTAATCAATTAAATTATATATACATTTATATAAATTATAACTTTT
>JBAMJR010000215.1:412500-452500 GCA_038501785.1 Myoxocephalus aenaeus
ATAAAGTCTATAAAGATAAAAGATATATATACAAGATATATAAGATATTATATACATATAAATGTTCAAAACTCTTTTGAAAGTCACTTCCTGTTACCCCTTCATCTTTCCCCAGAATCCTTTGTACCTCAGATAGAAGCTGAACGTTGAGGTCGTGATGAAGAAAGAGGAAGACGATCCGTCTGGTTTCTCTTCACAGAGGAGGCGTGTCGCTTCTGTCTTCAGGGAATAAAAGACGTTTGACATAAAGAAGCAGCAGCCGGTCGTTTCATTCATTCATTCTTTCATTCATTCATTTATTCTTTCTTTCATTGATTGATTGATTGATTGATTGGTTGGTTGCCTCTCACAGGCTCCTCCCACGTTGAAGCGGTCCAGAGGAAGTCCAGTAAACGTCCTGAAAGCTTCCGGCTGAATCAAGAGGTACAGGTGGTTCTGAAGGAACCAGAAGAACCAGTAGGAGAACCAGAAGGAGAACCAGAAGGACCCGTTGAACTGAAATACTGACGTCAATAAAACCAAACTAATATTACTGATGCTCATAAAATCTTTCATGTCTTTTTTCTTTCATCTCTGAACTTCATCACTTTTTATTTATATTTGTTTTATCTTCAAAATCACAAAGTCAACTCGCTTTGTTTCCAGAGCTTTCAGCTTCCCCTCACTGTCTTCAGCTGAATCAGGCTGTGTGTGTGTGTGTGTGTGTGTGTGTGTGTGTGTGTGTGTGTGTGTGTCCAGCTGTGTGAGTGTTGATGACACTAATTAAAGCGATAGCAGCAGACGCTCTCCACCGTTTTGTTGTTCATTGTTTTCTCTCTCTATTGTTTACCGGCAACGGAACAATAGAGAGAACAATAGTCTGGCCACGCGTCCCCCCCAAAGACCCCCCCTCTGGACCCCCCCTCTGAAGACCCCCCCTCTAAACCCCCACCACCACCAGTCTCCACCTACTGCCCTCTAAGGCTCACTAATTATTCATAAATGCACGTTTATGCAAATGTCCCGGGTAGATTAACCTAATTCAGTGATGTAAACAACTCGTGTGTCGGGATTACAGTTTAAATGAGACTGTCTGAGGTCTGGGGGTCTGGGGGTCTGGGGTCTGGACCATGTACTCTTCCTGCCCCCCCTCATTTACATGTGGTAAGCCTTAAAGAGCACGAGGCCAGACCAACGCTCTGCATCATTAATGGCTAATGATTAACACATTAATACGGCACGCGCGTCACGCCGCCGCGTGCCGCGCGTGATTAGCATCGCGTGATTAGCATCGCAGAGCTACATGATGCTAATTTAAGGAGAGTCACTTCCTGTGGCTGAAATATTAAACATGAGAATCTGAGCAGAATATTTCAAACTTCTACTTTCTCACAGTTTCACGGCTCAAGGAGACACTTTCCTGAGCGGAAGCCTTTGACCTTTGACCCCGCCCCCCGGCCCCCCGGCCCCCCGGCCCTAATGCTTCGGCTGACGGCGCTCTGAGGAAACAGCAGAACTATGATGAAGAAATGAAACGGTTTATTTCAGGTTGTTTTAAATCAATAATGTCAATAATATGATTAATATTAACATTATCATGGGCAGCGCGTGGTGTATTGTATAATAATGATAATATAGTGAGGAGCAGCAAGAGGGTTCTGGGTTGGTTCCTGTGTGGAGGTTGCATGTTCTCCCCGTGGCAGCGTGGTTCCCTTCGGGTTCTCCGGTTCCTCCAACAGACTGAACATTAATCTGAACATTAATCTGAACATTAATCTAAAATGCTGATCATAAACAGCTCCGGTTATAAACAGAGGACGAACGCTTCATATTAAAGTATTAAAGTATTTATGTCTGTTTTTAAATGTCGACCTTTAAACCGTTTGATGTTATTTATTCACTTTGTTTGTGTTATTAGCGTTTTTATTATTAACATTATTATTATTAACATTATTATTATTAACATTATTACTATTAACGTTATTATTATTATTACTATTATTAATGTAATCATTGTTATTAACGTTTTTATTATTAACATTAATATTATTAGCATTATTATTATTAACGTTATTATTCTTAATGTTACTATTATATAATATATTTAATAAAATGCATGTTTTAATCAGAGTTCGATATAAAAGTGATTGGTGAAGTCATAAAGTCATAAAGTCATAAAGTGATGAAAACAATGAAAGTTGTGCAGAAACTGAGCGGCAGATGAGGAAGAGGAGGCTGGCGTCCTCCTCGTCCTCTTCATCCTCTTCATCAGGACTCTCTCTGTTTCCTCGAGGCTCTCTTAATAATCCTGCAGTTTCTAATCTGCTGAAACTCTGCAGGTGCATTTTACTGCAATCTGAGGGAACCAATGAGCACGCTTGGTTTCATGGGGGGGCGGGGTTAGAGGGGCGGGGTTAGAGGGGTGAAACCATATGTCCCTCTGTTTGCTTCAGCTTGTAGAATATTAAATAATCCACCAAGAAGATTTATCTAGCAGAGAATTGCACTTTTCCACTCTTCCTCTCTCCCAGCATGCACCAGCTGTCTGCCGGAGATTTATCTTCAGTTAACCCAATTTAATAATAACAACAACAATTACAATGATAACAATAACACATATTATTACAATAACTATTGCTATAATAAAATAATACATACAAATTCAACTAATAATAATAATACAATACCAAATATTAATAATATTTAAAATAATATGTATTAAGCACTGTAAGAAGTATGCAGTTGAAGTACTAATACACTCATACTCAGGTAACATTTGATTAAAAATGCTGGAAGAAGTATTCAGAAGTAAAAGTACGTCAGTAGCTGGAGTACTGTCCGTGCTGCCTTCAGGGTCCGTGCTGCCTTCAGGGTCCGTGACACTCGGCCCGTCAATAACACCTAAATTAAGCAAATTGCAGCCGCGCTCCTTCATCTCTTCATGCGGTCCAAGTTACGGGGATTAGCGGCTCTGAGGCGGATAACCTCTCCAGTTAATCTAGCGGTAATGAGTCTTGTAGTGGATTGCTTAAATTAAAAGCAAATATCAACAGTCATTTGGCTAAAGGCGCGAGCCTGGCCTCAATAATGTGCATTAAGTGATTTGAGTTTAATCATGTGAGTGAACAACAATAAATGACCAGTTTGCAGGTTGTTAAAGCTCCTGATCCGTCTGCAGCCTCCGAGGAAGAAGCTTTTAATGCGCAGTCACAACAACACCTGCAGTTATGATTATTAAACACAGCCAGGACCGTCATCTTTAATAAAGTCACTTATGAAGCTTCAGCAGTAAACACAGTTACACAACTCTCTCTGTTGGAGCAGAGCTCTTTGTGTTTGAATACAGCTCTGAACTAAGAGACACAACATTGTTCACACACCTAACACACGTTTACTTTGTGTGTCTGTGTGTGGATTCTCTCTTGTATTCTATTTTATCATATTTATTATTTTACCTTTTAAAACCAACCTATTTTTAGGCCCTTTCCTCTAAATATCACCCCCAAACTAAAAAGGGTGTATCTCTGCAACCACTAGGGCTATTTGAATAATGTTGGTGTTATAATAAAAGGTACACATGTCAGATGTGTAAATATCAGTCTATATGTTACTGGTTAAGAGTAAATGAAGATGACACACAGAAAAAAATGAAAAGGTTTCAGGTCCGCCTATAAAAAAAATCACTTTCAGGATGATTATTTCTTTGAAATGATGCAGCTGTAAGGTCCAACTCTAACCCAAATCATAGCTCAATATGTGAACATTCACTAACCCAAATCATAACACTATGTGAACATTCTCTAACCCAAATCATAGCACAATATGTGAACATTCTCTAACCCAAATCATAGCACAATATGTGAACATTCTCTAACCCAAATCATAACACAATATGTGAAAATTCTCTAACCCAAATCATAACACAATATGTGAACATTCACTAACCCAAATCATAGCACAATATGTGAACATTCTCTAACCCAAATCATAGCTCAATATGTGAACATTCTCTAACCCAAATCATAGCACAATATGTGAACATTCTCTAACCCAAATCATAGCACAATATGTGAACATTCTCTAACCCAAATCATAACACAATATGTGAACATTCTCTAACCCAAATCATAGCACAATATGTGAACATTCTCTAACCCAAATCATAGCTCAATATGTGAACATTCTCTAACCCAAATCATAACACAATATGTGAACATTCTCTAACCCAAATCATAGCACAATATGTGAACATTCTCTAACCCAAATCATAGCTCAATATGTGAACATTCTCTAACCCAAATCATAGCACAATATGTGAACATTCTCTAACCCAAATCATAACACAATATGTGAACATTCTCTAACCCAAATCATAGCACAATATGTGAACATTCTCTAACCCAAATCATAGCTCAATATGTGAACATTCTCTAACCCAAATCATAGCACAATATGTGAACATTCTCTCTGCAAAGGTTGACTTTGATAAAGTGAAGCAGAACAAAGTTAGAGAGGGTTTAGAACAGAGAACATTCAGGCGAGGTCTCATTGGGGCCCAATAGCCCAAATGGGCCACAATGGGTACAATGGGGCCATTGGGGCTATTGGGCCCATTGGGGCTATTTGAATGCTATTTGAAATTTCTCATGTACCAAACCATATATTTCACTTGTATATTACTTATGGTGTTCAATACATCCAAATACAGCAGTTTGGGGCTTTTTTTTCTTCATAAAACAAGCTATGATTTACAGTTTTATATAACAATCGCTCAGTCTGGGATTGGATTCTTAAAAAGAAAAGCCTTGTGTGTTTCACTACAAACTCTCCACACAGTGCTTCTGGTTCTTGTGCACAGATGTAAATACATAGATATAAATAAATACATAAAATTATAATAATGACTGTGATGTCCATATCAAATAAAGTCCATAAAGATAAAAGATTCATGTTATGAATGTTCAAAACTCCTTTGAAAGTCACTTCCTGTTACCCCTTCATCTTTCCCCAGAATCCTTTGTGGAACTCGATCTTTAAGTGACATGAAATGATGCAAAAGTTGAGCTTTGATTTGATTAAGTTTGTGACGAAGCTTTGCAGAAACAATCGTGGACTGATATTAAAGGTCAGCGGCTGTAAAACAATATGTAATCTAACAATATAATCTGACTGCGTATTAATCTGTCATCAAACATCGTGTCTGAATATGTTCTGCAGAGAAATGATTAAACTCAGAGGATTTGATTCTTCTCAAGCTGCAAGAAACAATCTGGAATAAATAATATAAAATGATGTGAAATATATCAATAATAATTCAAATAGTTTACTTTTAATATGCAATATGTAATAATAAATATAAAACAGATAATCAATAATGTGCAATATGTCATAATAGTAAATGATATAGAATATAATATACAACATATATATACACTCACCTAAAGGATTATTAGGAACACCTGTTCAATTTCTCATTAATGCAATTATCTAATCAACCAATCACATGGCAGTTGCTTCAATGCATTTAGGGGTGTGGTCCTGGTCAAGACAATCTCCTGAACTCCAAACTGAATGTCAGAATGGGAAAGAAAGGTGATTTAAGAAATTTTGAGCGTGGCATGGTTGTTGGTGCCAGACGGGCCGGTCTGAGTATTTCACAATCTGCTCAGTTACTGGGATTTTCACGCACAACCATTTCTAGGGTTTACAAAGAATGGTGTGAAAAGGGAAAAACATCCAGTATGCGGCAGTCCTGTGGGCGAAAATGCCTCGTTGATGCTAGAGGTCAGAGGAGAATGGGCCGACTGATTCAAGCTGATAGAAGAGCAACTTTGACTGAAATAACCACTCGTTACAACCGAGGTATGCAGCAAAGCATTTGTGAAGCCGCAACACGCACAACCTTGAGGCGGATGGGCTACAACAGCAGAAGACCCCACCGGGTACCACTCATCTCCACTACAAATAGGAAAAAGAGGCTACAATTTGCAAGAGCTCACCAAAATTGGACAGTTGAAGACTGGAAAAATGTTGCCTGGTCTGATGAGTCTGGATTTCTGTTGAGACATTCAGATGGTAGAGTCAGAATTTGGCGTAAACCGAATGAGAACATGGATCCATCATGCCTTGTTACCACTGTGCAGGCTGGTGGTGGTGGTGGTGTAATGGTGTGGGGGATGTTTTCTTGCCACACTTTAGGCCCCTTAGTGCCAATTGGGCATCGTTTAAATGCCACGGCCTACCTGAGCATTGTTTCTGACCATGTCCATCCCTTTATGGCCACCATGTACCCATCCTCTGATGGCTACTTCCAGCAGGATAATGCACCATGTCACAAAGCTCCAATCATTTCAAATTGGTTTCTTGAACATGACAATGAGTTCACTGTACTAAAATGGCCCCACAGTCACCAGATCTCAACCCAATAGAGCATCTTTGGGATGTGGTGGAACGGGAGCTTCGTGCCCTGGATGTGCATCCCACAAATCTCCATCAACTGCAAGATGCTATCCTATCAATATGGGCCAACATTTCTAAAGAATGCTTTCAGCACCTTGTTGAATCAATGCCACGTAGAATTAAGGTGTTCTGAAGGCGAAAGGGGGTCAAACACAGTATTAGTATGGTGTTCCTAATAATCCTTTAGGTGAGTGTATATATATATATATATATATATATATATATATATATATATGGTCTGTGTAATATACGCTCCTGTCACAGTAATCAAGAACGTACACATGGAAGGATTATTATCATATGATACATTTATTGTTAATTGTTAAATGTTAATTGTTAATTGTTAAATGATAATTGTTCATTGTTAAATGATAAATCTTATGCACGTCCCGCCAGGACAAATTCCATAAATGGTTCTGATTCTGATTCTGATTTATATATAATTAAAATGAATACATGAATACATCATTTTAAGGGCATAATTATGTAATTAATGTCTGTCTGAGGTGCTTTTATAAATAATCATATAGTCTGTATAATTATATATATATATATATATATATATATATATATATATATATATATATGTATGTATATACACATACATGCATAAGGAGGCCATGTCTTTAGACTGTATCAGTATGTGTTTGTGTGTGTGTGTGTGTATATATATATATATATATATATATATATATATATATATATATATATATATATATATATATATATAGATAGATAAGGAGGCCATGTCTTTAAACTGTATCAGTGTGTGCAGCTTAGTGCTGCACTATGAATTGTTGTCTCTTATGAGCTTATTGCTCAACATCTGGCCTGATGTTGAACATGCAACATCTGCATGAACAACAGAGGACATTGTCATGTGTTTAAATCCCCTCCTCGGGCACGAGGAGCTTACATGAAGACTGGAGCCTGATCACATGTCCGATGCTGTCAGTGACGCTAACGCTCGGCTTCCTGCTTCCTGCTTCCTGCCTCCTGCTTCCTGCTTCCTGCTTCCTGCCTCCTGCTTTCTGCTTCCTGCCTCCTGCTTCCTGCTTCCTGCCTCCTGCTTCCTGCTTCCTGCTTCCTGCCTCCTGCTTCCTGCTTCCTGCCTCCTGCTTCCTGCTTCCTGCTTCCTGCCTCCTGCTTCCTGCTTCCTGCCTCCTGCTTCCTGCTTCCTGCCTCCTGCCTCCTGCTTCCTGCTTCCTGCTTCCTGCTTCCTGCTTCCTGCCTCCTGCTTCCTGCTTCCTGCCTCCTGCTTCCTGCCTCCTGCCTCCTGCTTCCTGCTTCCTGCCTCCTGCTTCCTGCTTCCTGCTTCCTGCCTCCTGCTTCCTGCTTCCTGCCTCCTGCTTCCTGCTTCCTGCTTCCTGCCTCCTGCTTCCTGCTTCCTGCCTCCTGCTTCCTGCTTCCTGCCTCCTGCCTCCTGCTTCCTGCTTCCTGCTTCCTGCTTCCTGCCTCCTGCTTCCTGCTTCCCGCTTCCCGCCTCCTGCTTCCTGCCTCCTGCCTCCTGCTTCCTGCTTCCTGCTTCCTGCCTCCTGCTTCCTGCTTCCTGCTTCCTGCTTCCTGCCTCCTGCTTCCTGCTTCCTGCCTCCTGCTTCCTGCTTCCTGCTTCCTGCTTCCTGCCTCCTGCTTCCTGCTTCCTGCTTCCTGCCTCCTGCTTCCTGCCTCCTGCTTCCTGCTTCCTGCTTCCTGCTTCCTGCCTCCTGCTTCCTGCTTCCTGCTTCCTGCCTCCTGCTTCCTGCTTCCTGCCTCCTGCTTCCTGCTTCCTGCCTCCTGCTTCCTGCTTCCTGATGTTTTCATCCATCACACTTTAACAAGTTGCTTCGGTCTGTGATTCAAATCAGACGGGCAACAAGAAACTAAAAGTGAAACAGCTCAACTGGTGGTAAACTACTTCAACCTGATTGTAATCTACTGGTGATCTACAATTGATCTACTGGTGATCTACAAGTGATCTACTGGTGATCTACAAGTGATCTACTGGAGCTGTTGTTAATGCATACTAATTATTGGATGCCTGGTGTAGCCTCCAGAAGAACTTAGTCAAACAACTTCTCTCGTTCTCTGAATTTATTTTCCTTGATCACAAGTGAAGTAATCGGCGCTGCAGTTGCAGAAGCAGTGAGCGGAGCAGCAACACGCAGGTTGGGCCAAGAACAGCTGCCCACCAGGAGGTGTTGCCTTTCATACTCAGGTCATCGTCACAGGTTGGTCTCGCCTCGTCCTAACATCTGATTCGCTCTATCCTGTCCAGAGGAGGAGAATCGTGTCCTCATCTTTTCTCACAAGACTGGAACACAACGACCAGTCTGCTTCCCTAATGTCAACATACTGATAAACAGGTGTGAGTGTTGCAGTGCAGAGCGAGGAACCTTGAGGAACCTTGAGGAACCTTGAGGAACCTTGAGGAACGTTTCTCACAGACAGTATCTGTTAAACTGACCTCGCACAACCTGAACTCTAATAGACATGAGAATAATGAAATGAAGAATATCTACAGAATATAACGATTTATATTAGCACTGTACTGGTGATCTACTGGTTCTCTATTGTGATCTACTGGTTCTCTACTGGTGATCTACTGGTTCTCTATTGGTGATCTACTGGTGATCTACTGGTTCTCTATTGTGATCTACTGGTTCTCTATTGGTGATCTACTGGTTCTCTATTGGTGCTCTACTGGTGCTCTACTGGAGCTGTACTGGTTCTATACTGGTGATCTACTGGTGCTCTACTGGAGCTGTACTGGTTGCAGTATTGGTGCTCTACTGGAGCTGTACTGGTTCTCTATTGTGATCTACTGGTTCTCTATTGTGATCTACTGGTTCTCTATTGGTGATCTAATGGTTCTCTATTGGTGATCTACTGGTTTTCTATTGTGATCTACTGGTCCTATATTGTGATCTACTGGTTCTCTATTTGTGATCTACTGGTTCTCTATTGTGGTCTACTGGTTCTCTATTGTGATCTACTGGTTCTCTATTGGTGATCTACTGGTTATCTATTGTGATCTACTGGTTCTCTATTGGTGCTCTACTGGAGCTGTACTGGTGCTCTACTGGTGATCTACTGGTTCTCTACTGGTGCTCTACTGTTGCTGTACTGGTTCTATACTGGTGATCTACTGGTGCTCCACTGGTGCTCTACTGTTGCTGTACTGGTTCTATACTGGTGATCTACTGGTGCTCTACTGGTGCTCTAATGGAGCTGTACTGGTTATCTATTGGTGCTCTACTGGAGCTGTACTGGTGCTCTACTGGAGCTGTACTGGTTGCAGTATTGGTGATCTACTGGTGCTCTACTGGAGCTGTACTGGTTGCAGTATTGGTGATCTACTGGTGCTCTACTGGAGCTGTACTGGTTGCAGTATTGGTGATCTACTGGTGCTCTACTGGAGCTGTACTGGTGCAGTATTGGTGATCTACTGGTGATCTACTGGTGCTCTACTGGAGCTGTACTGGTTGCAGTATTGGTGATCTACTGGAGCTCTACTGGAGCTGTACTGGTGCAGTATTGGTGATCTACTGGTGATCTACTGGTGCTCTACTGGAGCTGTACTGGTTGCAGTATTGGTGATCTACTGGTGCTCTACTGGAGCTGTACTGGTGCAGTATTGGTGATCTACTGGTGCTGTACTGGTGCAGTATTGGTGATCTACTGGTGATCTACTGGTGCTCTACTGGTGCTGTACTGGTGCAGTATTGGTGATCTATTGGTGATCTACTGGTGCTGTACTGGTGCAGTATTGGTGATCTACTGGAGCTGTACTGGTGCAGTATTGGTGATCTACTGGTGATCTACTTGTGCTCTACTGGAGCTGTACTGGTTCAGTATTGGTGATCTACTGGTGATCTACTGGTGCTCTACTGGAGCTGTACTGGTGCAGTATTGGTGATCTACTGGTGATCTACTGGTGCTCTACTGGAGCTGTACTGGTGCAGTATTGGTGCTCTACTGGAGCTGTACTGGTGCAGTATTGGTGATCTACTGGTGCTGTACTGGTGCAGTATTGGTGATCTACTGGTGATCTACTGGTGCTCTACTGGAGCTGTACTGGTTGCAGTATTGGTGATCTACTGGTGCTCTACTGGAGCTGTACTGGTGCAGTATTGGTGATCTACTGGTGCTGTACTGGTGCAGTATTGGTGATCTACTGGTGATCTACTGGTGCTCTACTGGTGCTGTACTGGTGCAGTATTGGTGATCTATTGGTGATCTACTGGTGCTGTACTGGTGCAGTATTGGTGATCTACTGGTGATCTACTGGTGCTCTACTGGAGCTGTACTGGTGCAGTATTGGTGATCTACTGGTGATCTACTGGTGCTCTACTGGAGCTGTACTGGTGCAGTATTGGTGATCTACTGGTGCTGTACTGGTGCAGTATTGGTGATCTACTGGTGATCTACTGGTGCTCTACTGGAGCTGTACTGGTGCTCTTTCTTTGGGCTGCGCTCCTTCATAACCAGCTCGGCTGCTTCCTCGTGAGCGCTGAGGGGATGAGAGCAAAACCACTTAGTTTCATTACATAACGTCGGAGCAGAGCAGCAAATATAATAATATTAATGGGATAATTTAATGCAATTTTCTTTATTTGATGCACTCTGACTCTGACGGCTAATCTGAAGGCATTGTTTAGAATAGATTGAAAAATGAAAGACACAGCTAATCCTTCACTGAGGTCAGCCGGGCGGGACTGGACCCCATGTGATGGACTTCCTCTACATTATGATCTATTACTTTATTAGAACAGTTCATTCATTACTTAATAAGAAGCTTGTGACTAATGAACTCACAGGAGCGTCACAGTTTGAAGGTTGAGGGTTCAGATCCCATCTGGACTTCTTCATAAAGGAGTCTCTTATTGTGAAAACCTGAACGTACATCTTGGAAACTGGAGAAGAAGGAAAAGAAGAAGGAGACAAACTGTGACTTCTGGTTTCTTTAAACATTGAGCCGGAAGACTAAACTGATGAAGAGTCTGAATGAAGACTGAACTGATGAAGAGTCTGAATGAAGACTGAACTGATGAAGAGTCTGAATGAAGACTGAACTGATGAAGAGTCTGAATGAAGACTGAACTGATGAAGAGTCTGAATGAAGACTAAACTGATGAAGAGTCTGAATGAAGACTGAACTGATGAAGAGTCTGAATGAAGACTGAACTGATGAAGAGTCTGAATGAAGACTGAACTGATGAAGAGTCTGAATGAAGACTAAACTGATGAAGAGTCTGAATGAAGACTAAACTGATGAAGAGTCTGAATGAAGACTAAACTGATGAAGAGTCTGAATGAAGACTAAACTGATGAAGAGTCTGAATGAAGACTAAACTGATGAAGAGTCTGAATGAAGACTGAACTGATGAAGAGTCTGAATGAAGACTAAACTGATGAAGAGTCTGAATGAAGACTAAACTGATGAAGAGTCTGAATGAAGACTAAACTGGTCCAGGTTCAGTCCTCAAAGAGTCCTGCAGGTTATCTCTGGACCTAGTGGAGTTGAGCCTTCAGAATAAGAGCGCGCTGCATGATAAGGAGCAGAGTTGAGCCTTCAGAATAAGAGCGCGCTGCATGATAAGGAGCAGAGTTGAGCCTTCAGAATAAGAGCGCGCTGCATAGTAAGGAGCAGAGTTGAGCCTTCAGAATAAGAGCGCGCTGCATAATGAGGAGCAGAGTTGAGCCTTCAGAATAAGAGCGCGCTGCATAGTAAGGAGCAGAGTTGAGCCTTCAGAATAAGAGCGCGCTGCACAGTAATGAAACAATGCCAGCCTGTAATCTGTGTCTAATCCTCATTTTATTGGTTCTGTTCTCCGGCGGGATGAGATGGTGTTTAATCGACTTTGGGAGAATTAGTCATTCCTTATTACCGTCGTGGTTTTACAGGACTTTCCTGGAAAATCCCATTCAACACACATTTTAATTTCATTTCAGCGGCTCAGTCATGTTGAGGCAATGTAAATAATCCCATAACAGTAATCATCATTTCTTTTGCTTTTGTCCTGGTTGTTTCCTCCCAGAATAGAACAGGACTCACTCTCCTTTATTGGTTTTTACAAGCTCTGATGGTTTTATGAAATATCATCATGACCCCAATTACTCAGAATCTTTCTTCTGGTAATCTGACGAACACCACGAGTTTAAATATTCACATCTTTCTCTTTTTGTTTCTTTCATATTAAATATCTTAACATATGACCCTGAAATTATCTCATAATAAACTTAATAATGCATCTTCTTCTTGTTATTATTATGTTTATTATCATTACAATTATGATTTATGACCATGTTGAATAGGATGATTATAATGTACAATTACTAATAATATGTATTATTAATATTCATATCTGTATTATTTATTCTTATTATTGTTATGATTATGATTATGATTATTACTATTAGTATGATTTACTTTTCATGTTCTTGATGAAATCATTAAATATAGGCTGGTCCTCTGGAGGAGGAGGAGGACCTTGGTCCTCTGGAGGAAGAGGAGGACCCTGGTCCTCTGGAGGAGGAGGAGGACCCTGGTCCTCTGGAGGAAGAGGAGGACCCTGGTCCTCTGGAGGAAGAGGAGGACCCTGGTCCTCTGGAGGAAGAGGAGGACCCTGGTCCTCTTCCAGAGGAGGACCAGGTCTAAATAAGGCAGCTCGGTCCAGATGTCCCTGCTGTGTCTGCTAATCCACGCTCAAATCTTACAAGATGAAAGTGGAATCTTCCATCAATTATGATCCAAACATACTGAATTATATCCCATAAATCCCTCAAATGATTCCCTAATAATCCTCCTGATGGGATCACATGACCCAGATACATGGTCACATGACCTCCTGCTCAGCTCTCATGTACATGACTCACATCTGGGACTCAAACCGCTTCATGGAGACGTTTGTCTTTACGGCAGTTTATCAAGAAATCAACAGTATATATATATATATATATATATATATATATATATATATATATATATACTGTTGTTATATATATATATATATATATGTATTTAATTAAATATATAATAATATGTATTTAATTAAATATATAATAAGATATCATTTTATATATGTGTAATATATATATATATATATATATATATATATTATATAATATATATATATATATATTATAATAATATATATATATATAATAATATATTATTATATATATAATATATAATATATTATATTATTATATTATAACAGTGGCGGGCCGTGTGTTTTCGACCTAGGCCTTCTGCTCGCGCCCCGCTCTGCTCGTGCCCCGCTCTGCTCGCGCCCCGCTCTGCTCTCGCCCCGCTCTGCTCGCGCCCCGCTCACCCGAGGAGGCGCGATGGAAAACAGGTCTAGCAGCGAGCGCTCTCCCACCACCTCCGCGAGCTAGAGGCGCGACGTTGCGGGGCGAGGTAGCCTAGCTAGTGGCGCGAGTTAGCGTAACTAGCAGCGCGAGGTAGCCCCAGCTAGCGGCGCGAGGTAGCCTAGCTTGCGAGCTAGCTCTGTGGAGGTGGGAGCCGGCGGAGACAATCGGGTAAAAAACAAACACAAAAAGCAGAAACAGCAATTCACTCACCAGATGTTCACTTAAAGACAAAGTTCATCCTCCTCTTTGTTAACAAACACTTCAGTGACGTGGTTGTTCAGTTCATCGGTGCGCTTCATGGACGCCAGTGAGGATCGTCACTGACAAACATGTAACCCTCCATGAGGAAGGCATGAAGTAAATCCACCAGCAAGTCCGTTTCTCCTCCTTCAACCATTGATGTTAAAACAAGCAAAACACTAAACATGTCATAACTTCTCTTATGTTTCAGCCTGAACTCTTCTGTAGCAGCTAGCTAGCTTTCTGTTGACAGAAGTCACGCTGCCCACTGACCAATCACACGTCCAGAGCTTGCATGCAGGCGCTTTTACGTCAAAGAATACGCCCAGCATGTCAAACTAGAGATCTGATTGGTTGAAGACTATGACATCACGATAACGTCTCATGTACTTTAATCTAGAAGACCAGCTAGAAGCGCTCTGCTTCCATAGAGACATAGAGGTGAAATCTGATTGGATGAGAGCGCTCCTTAAAAAAGCTTCAGGCGCTGCAGCTGGAAGCAGAGCAACAGAGGAAGACAGGAGCTGTGACTTGAGAACATAATTATAATACATGTAGTGTATTTATGAACAACAATTAAATTATAAAATAGCTATAACTTTGTGATTCTGTTTAGGCCAGCAGAGAAGGCTTACAGGCCCTGACGGCCCCCACTGTATACATTGCAATATAATAATATATAGTCTATATATAGTCTATATATATTATTATATCATATATATTATATAATAATATATATTATACTGTATATATTATATATATTAATATAAATATATATATATATATTATACATATATTATTATATTATTATATATTATAATACATTAATAATAATAATAGTTTAACTGTGTGTTCAGTTTATTTACATTTACCTTTCTTTCACTGGTCTGCAGACATTAATGAGCTCATATATACATTTGCAGTATAAAAAAAATATATATATACACACATGCCCTAACCCTAACCCTAACCCTATATATATATATATATATATATATATATATATATATATATATATATATATATATATATATATATATATATATATATATATATATATATATATATATATATATATAATAAGGCTTCTAAAAAGGTTTTTTAAAGAAAATTCAAAATTCAAAATGGATGTAATGGATATTTTTGGATGTGGAACATTGTGCTTTACCTTTAAGCAAGGTAGAGCCAATTTCGGCTCTAGGCTTTTTTTTCTTTTCCCCTGTGTTTGAGTCGTCGTAGGAACCCCAAATTAATTCCAATACTTGTGTTTATTGTATGTATTTGTTCAGCAAAGTCTTGGGAAAAAAATGTATATCTGCAAAAAAAATCACTTTTAAAAGTTATTTTGATCAAAACTATGAACATCCAGCACGATATGAGCAAGATTTCCCCAAAATGCCTCCTTGAGCGGTCACAGAGTTTTTCAAACTGTATTATGGAGCCCTAACAACAGCCCACATACTAATAACACACTTTTTTGGAAAGATTAGGACCTAAAGAATCGGTATCTGCAACACAATTCATACTAGAACACAGCGTTTGGGTGTTAAAAGGAGTTTCAATCAAAAAACTGTGTCGTTCGGTTCAAAAATGTAGTTTACGTAAATACTTAAACTTAACGGTTACTTGAATTATGTTTCACACCAGATGTTTCTTCTCACAAGGGTTGTGGTATTGTAGCAATTTAAATGAAGTTAAACAACAATGTGGTTCTGGAGATAAGATGTTGTTGTTTTTTGTCTGATAATAGGAGCAGGGGGATTTTCACACCCTGTTTTTAAAGGGTTAACAAGTCTCAGTTGTTGTTTTTGTTTTAAATAGTTTTTAACAGTATATTTAAAATGTATATATATTTAAAAAAATGGTCAAGTGACACAACCACATATTTGTAAAAACAAAAATATATATTCCTAAAAAGAAATTCAAACAGAAACTTTTGGAAATGATCCCTTGGAGCGTCTACAGTAACCAACACGTTGTTTATGGTTGTGTTTTATATATATAATCATTTAAGATAATTGCGTTCTCTATGTATTCAGTATTTTTAATATTTGATTTTGCAATTAAATAGAGAAACATAATAATACAAATATAGAAATGAATACATTCAATACAATAGTTCTTCACATCATATTCAGCAACCATTTCTTCACTTTAACCTTTTATTTTTTGTTTAAATTACAGTTTATCTGCTGCACCACCTGACGTTTATCAATGTGTCGCCTGACAATGTTACCTCACTGTGGCTTCTTAAATAGTTAAAGAATATTCAATATTATCATGAACATGGTTTGAACGTGTATAATATATTTAACTTAACACTGTTAAACATTTGAAAAATGTAATAAATAATCTTAAGCGTCAGATAACGATTCATATCGTGAAATGACTTGCTGTTGTGACATTTGACATCTGGTTGCGTTGCCTGAGTTTTGCAACTAATTTCAAATTAAACGGGTATATAGTAGCAGCTAGCATTAGCTTTTGTTCTTGCTAGCAACTTCATGTATATACTTTGTAAATATGATAAAGAGTTTTATGATAAAATACAATATTTCTAGTTTTAGATCGGTTGTATGACTTGACATAAAGTGCACCATCCTACCTGTAAGTTAAAAGTATATTTAATCAATATTTCAGATAGATCTACAAATCTTTTCACTCAGCCACAGATGGCAGTTGGTGTCTCTTGATGATGCAAAAGTCTGTTAACTCCTCTGCACTCCTTCAAAATAAAAGTCTGTTAACTCCTCTACACTCCTTCAAAATAAAAGTCAAATTTTTACGGTTACGTGACCTGACATTTGAGAACATGAACATTTCTGGACAAAAGTATTTCAATTATTTCAACGGCTTAAAACTATTGGTGTTTGTAAACATTTAGTTTACAAACAGGGATGCTATGCTACAGACTGTAAAGCCCTCCGAGGCAAACTTGTATTTGTGATGTTGGGCTATATAAAATAAACTGAACTGAATTGAATTTATTTAAAATGTTTCAACAATAAAAGCATGCCATAGTAGTTTATTTTAAATGTATTATGATGAAAATACATTATTTTATAGTTTTTATAGTCTGATAATCTGCTGGGAGCCGCCTGACATTTTCAGGGTTTGAGGTGCAAAACTTAAAATAATATTTATTATTTCAATGAACTGAAAATATAAACTGGGTTTTATAGGTTTTTTATAGGTTTTTATAGGTTTTATATAATTAAATTGTTGTTCTGTGTTCTGCTGTTCTTGTTGTCCTGTGTTGTGTTCATGGAAACTCCCGCGTCTTGCCGCCACGTCACCAGCGCCATTGAACGTGACGTCATCAGGCAGCGCCGCCGCGACCCGAAGGAAGACGGAAGTGAGTAAAGTGAGTAAAACAGCTGCGGGTCCGGCTCGGTTCGGTAGAACACGGTTAACTGTTTGTTCCGGAACTAAACGTGGCGGGAAAGGCCGTGAACGCGCTGCGCGGTCACCGGTAACGTGACGTCTTTCACGACGTTTAACGGACGTGAGCGACTCCGTTCACATATCTGTTGGGTCGTGAATCCACCCAAACTCAATAATATACAGATATGTATGTATTTCAACTTAATATCGGGTTCCATATATATGGAACCCGAGTTATTAAACTTGTGCTTAATAACTATTTCCAAATATTTGGACTAAAGAGATGGTGGAGCGTTTGTAGTGAAATGATCCATCAAGTTAATGTTTGCTTACGGACATGAATCTGGTTATGAATACCAGGAGTACTTCATTAAATATGCATTCCTTTCCTACAATAATAAGTCGTACTTGTGTACATCATGTATCTGTTTCTGTAGGTGAACTGGTTTAATATCAGTTGGCATCATCTTAAACACGTTGTGTTATGTATCTATATGTGTGTATATCTATGCTGTTTGTGTGCAGGATGCACTTCTTGTAGCTCCGCCCAGAATGAGGCGATGAAGAGATCAAAGCTGGCCGGAGTCTTCCTCTTCCTCTTCGTCCTGCTCGTCTACCTGATGTTCGTGAGGCGTCACTACGGCAACGCCGGACCCAGCGGCCACGCGGCGCCCCGGTACCGGCCCGGACCGGCCCGGCTCCTGGACCGTAGTCCCTCCTCCTCCTCCTCCTCCTCCTCCTCCGCTGCAGGGAGCTTCCAGTATGGCATCATGTTCGATGCTGGGAGCACTGGGACCAGAATCCACATCTTCAAGTTCCAGACGGAGCTCAATGGTACCGTAGACCAGAGCCATACACACACACACACACACACACACACACACACACACACACACACACACACACACAGGGCCGGCTCTAGCCCTTCGGTTTCCCTAGGCGAGATTGAGTTAGGATTAAATTAACTCCATAAACTGTGCAAAACACTCTTTTTTTTCAAATATGTTTATTGAACAAACCTATACTTGACTTTCTTTTCCTCTTCTTCCTTTTTTCGTCCCTGTGCTCCAGATGGTTTAGACCAGTCAAAGTGGCGCGCAATAGATTTCTCAGACCGCACAAACCATTTATTTTTTTGGAGTGAGTCATCTTTGCAATAGAAGATCTTTGATGTGACGTGTCGAGTCTTGGCCAATCAGCGTCCCGTTTTCTCGACAAAAAATTCAGATTTTTGGCCGAGTGGTTGTCCTCTCCGTAATAGAACATCTTTGATGTGACGTGTCTTGGTCCCTGCTCGCGGGAGCCAGCGCCCCCCCGTGGTCGCGAATTGCTCACAGTGCTGAAATGTGCGCTGTGAGGGCGCCCCCAACCCATTTGTCCCTGAGGCAGTCGCCTAGTTCGCCTATAGCAATCGCCGGCCCTGCACACACACACACACACACACACACACACACACACACACACACACACACACATATACACACACACACACATATACACACACACACAGCAGCAGCTCCCAGTACAGAAGCAGCAGCTCCCAGTACAGCAGCAGCAGCTCCCAGTACAGAAGCAGCAGCTCCCAGTACAGCAGCAGCAGCTCCCAGTCCAGCAGCAGCAGCTCCCAGTACAGCAGCAGCAGCTCCCAGTACAGCAGCAGCAGCTCCCAGTACAGCAGCAGCAGCTCCCAGTGCAGCAGCAGCAGCTCCCAGTACAGCAGCAGCAGCTCCCAGTACAGCAGCAGCAGCTCCCAGTCCAGAAGCAGCAGCTCCCAGTCCAGCAGCAGCAGCTCCCAGTACAGCAGCAGCAGCTCCCAGTCCAGCAGCAGCAGCTCCCAGTACAGCAGCAGCAGCTCCCAGTACAGCAGCAGCAGCTCCCAGTACAGCAGCAGCAGCTCCCAGTACAGCAGCAGCAGCTCCCAGTACAGCAGCAGCAGCTCCCAGTCCAGCAGCAGCAGCTCCCAGTACAGCAGCAGCAGCTCCCAGTACAGAAGCAGCAGCTCCCAGTACAGCAGCAGCAGCTCCCAGTACAGAAGCAGCAGCTCCCAGTACAGCAGCAGCAGCTCCCAGTACAGCAGCAGCAGCTCCCAGTCCAGCAGCAGCAGCTCCCAGTCCAGCCCTGAGGTGCGGCTTACAGCCTGGTGGCCTCGTTATCTCGTGCTAAGCTAAAGCGCGGCTGAGTGCAGTTTTGGCTGCTTGGTTAGCGTGGAGCTAACGCTGATGTTAGTTATGCAGAGTTATGTCGTTATGTATTTAAGTATTTAAGTATTTATGTATTTATGTATTTAAGGGCTCAGAACAGGTCCAGGGTCAGCTGACGTCAACATGCTGCCTAGCTCTGCCTTTCTTTCCTCACCATCACCATCATAACCATAACCATCATAACCATTACCCAGTGGCGGGCCGTGGATTTTGTACTTGGGCCTTCAGTGGATCAGCTGTTCGCGCCGCATAACCATGCCTACTACTCATTATATGAATAATTTCTGTCATATTCATGTAATGTGCTGTAACTACGCTATTCATTCTGGCCACATGACATCTATTGCTTCTGTCCATCAGGAGAGGGATCCTCCTCTGTTGCTCTCCCTCAGGTTTCTTCCTTTTTTCCCTGTGAAAGGGTTTTTACTATCTTTTTAGGGGAGTTTTTCCTGATCCGATGTGAGGTCCCGGGACAGGATGTTATGTTACAGACTGTAAAGCCCTCTGAGGATAACTTGTATTTGTGATGTTGGGCTATATAAAATAAACTGAATTGAATTGAATAACCATAACCATTACCATAACCATAATAACCACCATAATAACCATAACCATTACCATAACCATATCCATAATAACCATAATAACATCATAACCATAATAACATCATAACCATAATAACATCATAACCATAATAACATCATAACCATAATAACATCATAACCATAATAACCATAACCATAATAACATCATAACCATAATAACATCATAACCATAATAACATCATAACCATAATAACCATAATAACATCCTAACCATAATAACCATAATAACATCATAACCATCATAACCATAATAACATCATAACCATAATAACATCATAACCATAATAACCATAACCATCATAACCATCATAACCATAATAACCATAATAACATCATAACCATAATAACATCATAACCATAATAACATCATAACCATAATAACATCATAACCATAATAACCATAATAACCATAATAACATCATAACCATAATAACATCATAACCATAATAACATCATAACCATAATAACATCATAACCATAATAACCATAATAACCATAACCATCATAACCATCATAACCATAATAACCATAATAACATCATAACCATAATAACATCATAACCATAATAACATCATAACCATAACATACCGCTGTGTCCTTCATTCCTGCAGAAGCTCCTAAACTGGCCCACGAGACGTTCAGGGCCCTGAAACCTGGACTGTCTGCGTACGCCGACGACCCCGACAAGGTCAGTCTGATTATGCTAATTTATGCTAATTTATTAATTTATGCAGCGCTCTGAAGTCAGTGAACCATCAACAATACTAAATGTTATACTTTTACTTTAAATTCATAAAACACAGAATTATGATAAGTAAATAAAATATTACATTTTACTAGATTACACCTGAACGCATCATGAGAACGTTATCATTACCTTCAGCCAGTACTCATGTTCACTGAGCAGAGCCTGAACGCACCATGAGAACGTTATCATTACCTTCAGCCAGTACTCATGTTCACTGAGCAGAGCCTGAACGCATCATGAGAACGTTATCATTACCTTCAGCCAGTACTCATGTTCACTGAGCAGAGCCTGAACGCATCATGAGAACGTTATCATTACCTTCAGCCAGTACTCATGTTCACTGAGCAGAGCCTGAACGCATCATGAGAACGTTATCATTACCTTCAGCCAGTACTCATGTTCACTGAGCAGAGCCTGAACGCATCATGAGAACGTTATCATTACCTTCAGCCAGTACTCGTGTTCACTGAGCAGAGCCTGAACGCATCATGAGAACGTTATCATTACCTTCAGCCAGTACTCATGTTCACTGAGCAGAGCCTGAACGCATCATGAGAACGTTATCATTACCTTCAGCCAGTACTCGTGTTCACTGAGCAGAGCCTGAACGCATCATGAGAACGTTATCATTACCTTCAGCCAGTACTCATGTTCACTGAGCGGAGCCTGAACGCATCATGAGAACGTTATCATTACCTTCAGCCAGTACTCGTGTTCACTGAGCAGAGCCTGAACGCATCATGAGAACGTTATCATTACCTTCAGCCAGTACTCATGTTCACTGAGCGGAGCCTGAACGTCCGTCTCTCTCTCTCTCTCTCTCTCTGTCTCTCTCTCTCTCTCTCTCTCTGTCTCTCTCTCTCTCTCTCCCTCTCTCTCTCTCTCTCTCTCTCTCTCTCTCTCTCTCTAGTGTGCAGAAGGGATCTTGGCCCTCTTGGACCTGGCTAAGTCCAGCGTTCCCTCCTCCAGCTGGACCCTGACCCCTGTAGTCCTGAAGGCCACGGCCGGGCTCCGTCTATTACCTGGAGAGAAAGCTGAGCAGCTGCTGGACCGAGTGAGGACACACACACACAGACTCTCACACACACACACACAGACTCTCACACACACACAGACTCACACACAGACTCACACACACACACACACACAGACGCTCACACACACACTGACACACTGAGACTGACACACACACACACACACACACACACACACACACACACACACACACACACTGAGACTGACACACACACACACAGACTGACACACTGAGACTGACACACACACACACACACTGAGACACACACTCTCACACACACACAGTTAATAAGGATTTTATGCTCTATTAAATATTAAGAACGTGACATTAAATCTGATTGCAGCAAAACATAAAAAGGTTTTATTTAAAATATGACCGAAAGGCTAAATATTTAAGTGAGCCAAATATTAGATGATAATAACTAAATATATATTTTAATTAATTAATTTAATGGTAAAACAAATAATTAATGATCGAACATTTATAAAAAATGTGAGACATGAATATTGCTTGAAATAATAATAATAATGTGTATAAGTACATTAAAAAGCCATAAACTTCATCCACGTCCCGATCAAACCAAACGTCTCCTGAACTGATCAGCTGATCAATAATCTGCTGTAACAGGAAGCTAATGCTACCGACGAAGAGGAAGAGGAGGCTCTTCATCATCGGGATGTAAAAAAAAAAAGCAAAAGTCTATTAAAGCTTTTAAGTAATCAGTAATAACAGGACCAGCCCGAGAGCCAGCGTGTGATTTAATCTGCAGCTTTGCTCTCATTATCAGACGGTCCAGAACACAGAGCTGATTACGCAGAGCGCACGGACATCACCAACATGACATGTTCAGATGTACCGACACGGACATCACCAACATGACATGTATGTAACCACACGGACATCACCAACATGACATGTTCAGATGTACCGACACGGACATCACCAACATGACATGTATGTGACCACACTGACATCACCAACATGACATGTTCAGATGTAACGACACGGACATCACCAACATGACATGTTCAGATGTACCGACACGGACATCACCAACATGACATGTTCAGATGTACCGACACGGACATCACCAACATGACATGTATGTAACCACACGGACATCACCAACATGACATGTTCAGATGTACCGACACGGACATCACCAACATGACATGTATGTAACCACACGGACATCACCAACATGACATGTATGTGACCACACGGACATCACCAACATGACATGTATGTAACCACACGGACATCACCAACATGACATGTATGTAACCACACGGACATCACCAACATGACATGTATGTGACCACACGGACATCACCAACATGACATGTATGTAACCACACGGACATCACCAACATGACATGTATGTAACCACACGGACATCACCAATATGACATGTATGTAACCACACGGACATCACCAACATGACATGTATGTGACCACACGGACATCACCAACATGACATGTATGTGACCACACGGACATCACCAACATGACATGTATGTGACCACACGGACATCACCAACATGACATGTATGTGACCACACGGACATCACCAACATGACATGTATGTGACCACACGGACATCACCAATATGACATGTATGTGACCACACGGACATCACCAATATGACATGTATGTGACCACACGGACATCACCAATATGACATGTATGTAACCACACGGACATCACCAACATGACATGTATGTAACCACACGGACATCACCAACATGACATGTATGTGACCACACGGACATCACCAATATGACATGTATGTGACCACACGGACATCACCAATATGACATGTATGTAACCACACGGACATCACCAACATGACATGTATGTAACCACACGGACATCACCAATATGACATGTATGTAACCACACGGACATCACCAACATGACATGTATGTGACCACACGGACATCACCAATATGACATGTATGTAACCACACGGACATCACCAACATGACATGTATGTAACCACACGGACATCACCAACATGACATGTATGTAACCACACGGACATCACCAATATGACATGTATGTAACCACACGGACATCACCAATATGACATGTATGTAACCACACGGACATCACCAACATGACATGTATGTGACCACACGGACATCACCAACATGACATGTATGTAACCACACGGACATCACCAATATGACATGTATGTAACCACACGGACATCACCAACATGACATGTATGTGACCACACGGACATCACCAATATGACATGTATGTAACCACACGGACATCACCAACATGACATGTATGTGACCACACGGACATCACCAATATGACATGTATGTAACCACACGGACATCACCAACATGACATGTATGTAACCACACGGACATCACCAATATGACATGTATGTAACCACACGGACATCACCAACATGACATGTATGTAACCACACGGACATCACCAATATGACATGTATGTAACCACACGGACATCACCAACATGACATGTATGTAACCACACGGACATCACCAACATGACATGTTCAGATGTACCGACACGGACATCACCAACATGACATGTATGTAACCACACGGACATCACCAACATGACATGTTCAGATGTACCGACACGGACATCACCAACATGACATGTATGTGACCACACGGACATCACCAACATGACATGTATGTAACCACACGGACATCACCAACATGACATGTATGTAACCACACGGACATCACCAATATGACATGTTCAGATGTGACCACACGGACATCACCAACATGACATGTATGTAACCACACGGACATCACCAACATGACATGTATGTAACCACACGGACATCACCAACATGACATGTTCAGATGTACCGACACGGACATCACCAACATGACATGTTCAGATGTGACCACACGGACATCACCAACATGACATGTTCAGATGTAACCACACGGACATCACCAACATGACATGTATGTAACCACACGGACATCACCAACATGACATGTTCAGATGTAACGACACGGACATCACCAACATGACATGTATGTAACCACACGGACATCACCAACATGACATGTTCAGATGTGACCACACGGACATCACCAACATGACATGTATGTAACCACACGGACATCACCAACATGACATGTATGTAACCACACGGACATCACCAACATGACATGTTCAGATGTACCGACACGGACATCACCAACATGACATGTTCAGATGTAACCACACGGACATCACCAACATGACATGTATGTAACCACACGGACATCACCAACATGACATGTATGTAACCACACGGACATCACCAACATGACATGTTCAGATGTACCGACACGGACATCACCAACATGACATGTTCAGATGTGACCACACGGACATCACCAACATGACATGTTCAGATGTAACCACACGGACATCACCAACATGACATGTATGTAACCACACGGACATCACCAACATGACATGTTCAGATGTAACGACACGGACATCACCAACATGACATGTATGTAACCACACGGACATCACCAACATGACATGTTCAGATGTGACCACACGGACATCACCAACATGACATGTATGTAACCACACGGACATCACCAATATGACATGTTCAGATGTGACCACACGGACATCACCAACATGACATGTATGTAACCACACGGACATCACCAACATGACATGTATGTAACCACACGGACATCACCAACATGACATGTATGTAACCACACGGACATCACCAACATGACATGTATGTAACCACACGGACATCACCAACATGACATGTATGTAACCACACGGACATCACCAACATGACATGTATGTAACCACACGGACATCACCAACATGACATGTTCAGATGTACCGACACGGACATCACCAACATGACATGTTCAGATGTGACCACACGGACATCACCAACATGACATGTATGTAACCACACGGACATCACCAACATGACATGTATGTAACCACACGGACATCACCAACATGACATGTTCAGATGTGACCACACGGACATCACCAACATGACATGTATGTGACCACACGGACATCACCAACATGACATGTTCAGATGTAACGACACGGACATCACCAACATGACATGTATGTGACCACACGGACATCACCAACATGACATGTTCAGATGTAACGACACGGACATCACCAACATGACATGTATGTAACCACACGGACATCACCAACATGACATGTATGTAACCACACGGACATCACCAACATGACATGTATGTAACCACACGGACATCACCAACATGACATGTATGTGACCACACGGACATCACCAACATGACATGTATGTAACCACACGGACATCACCAACATGACATGTTCAGATGTGACCACACGGACATCACCAATATGACATGTATGTGACCACACGGACATCACCAATATGACATGTATGTAACCACACGGACATCACCAACATGACATGTATGTAACCACACGGACATCACCAACATGACATGTATGTAACCACACGGACATCACCAACATGACATGTATGTAACCACACGGACATCACCAACATGACATGTATGTAACCACACGGACATCACCAACATGACATGTTCAGATGTACCGACACGGACATCACCAATATGACATGTATGTGACCACACGGACATCACCAATATGACATGTATGTAACCACACGGACATCACCAACATGACATGTATGTAACCACACGGACATCACCAACATGACATGTTCAGATGTACCGACACGGACATCACCAACATGACATGTATGTAACCACACGGACATCACCAACATGACATGTATGTAACCACACGGACATCACCAACATGACATGTATGTAACCACACGGACATCACCAACATGACATGTTCAGATGTACCGACACGGACATCACCAATATGACATGTATGTGACCACACGGACATCACCAATATGACATGTATGTGACCACACGGACATCACCAACATGACATGTATGTAACCACACGGACATCACCAACATGACATGTTCAGATGTACCGACACGGACATCACCAACATGACATGTATGTGACCACACGGACATCACCAATATGACATGTATGTAACCACACGGACATCACCAACATGACATGTATGTAACCACACGGACATCACCAACATGACATGTATGTAACCACACGGACATCACCAACATGACATGTATGTAACCACACGGACATCACCAACATGACATGTATGTAACCACACGGACATCACCAACATGACATGTATGTAACCACACGGACATCACCAATATGACATGTATGTAACCACACGGACATCACCAACATGACATGTATGTAACCACACGGACATCACCAACATGACATGTATGTAACCACACGGACATCACCAACATGACATGTATGTGACCACACGGACATCACCAACATGACATGTATGTAACCACACGGACATCACCAACATGACATGTATGTAACCACACGGACATCACCAACATGACATGTTCAGATGTACCGACACGGACATCACCAACATGACATGTTCAGATGTACCGACACGGACATCACCAACATGACATGTTCAGATGTACCGACACGGACATCACCAACATGACATGTTCAGATGTACCGACACGGACATCACCAACATGACATGTTCAGATGTGACCACACGGACATCACCAACATGACATGTTCAGATGTACCGACACGGACATCACCAACATGACATGTTCAGATGTGACCACACGGACATCACCAACATGACATGTTCAGATGTAACCACACGGACATCACCAACATGACATGTATGTAACCACACGGACATCACCAACATGACATGTATGTAACCACACGGACATCACCAATATGACATGTATGTGACCACACGGACATCACCAACATGACATGTATGTAACCACACGGACATCACCAATATGACATGTATGTGACCACACGGACATCACCAACATGACATGTATGTGACCACACGGACATCACCAACATGACATGTTCAGATGTAACCACACGGACATCACCAACATGACATGTATGTAACCACACGGA
This sequence comes from Myoxocephalus aenaeus, assembly GCA_038501785.1. Taxonomy (NCBI): domain Eukaryota; kingdom Metazoa; phylum Chordata; class Actinopteri; order Perciformes; family Cottidae; genus Myoxocephalus; species Myoxocephalus aenaeus. The sequence goes on from JBAMJR010000215.1 coordinate 440,563, forward strand.
CATCACCAATATGACATGTATGTGACCACACGGACATCACCAATATGACATGTATGTAACCACACGGACATCACCAACATGACATGTTCAGATGTACCGACACGGACATCACCAACATGACATGTATGTGACCACACGGACATCACCAACATGACATGTTCAGATGTGACCACACGGACATCACCAACATGACATGTATGTAACCACACGGACATCACCAACATGACATGTATGTAACCACACGGACATCACCAATATGACATGTATGTGACCACACGGACATCACCAACATGACATGTTCAGATGTGACCACACGGACATCACCAACATGACATGTATGTAACCACACGGACATCACCAACATGACATGTATGTGACCACACGGACATCACCAATATGACATGTATGTAACCACACGGACATCACCAACATGACATGTATGTGACCACACGGACATCACCAACATGACATGTTCAGATGTGACCACACGGACATCACCAACATGACATGTATGTAACCACACGGACATCACCAACATGACATGTATGTGACCACACGGACATCACCAACATGACATGTTCAGATGTACCGACACGGACATCACCAACATGACATGTATGTAACCACACGGACATCACCAACATGACATGTTCAGATGTGACCACACAGACATCACCAACATGACATGTATGTAACCACACGGACATCACCAACATGACATGTATGTAACCACACGGACATCACCAACATGACATGTATGTAACCACACGGACATCACCAACATGACATGTATGTAACCACACGGACATCACCAACATGACATGTTCAGATGTGACCACACGGACATCACCAACATGACATGTATGTAACCACACGGACATCACCAACATGACATGTTCAGATGTACCGACACGGACATCACCAACATGACATGTTCAGATGTGACCACACGGACATCACCAACATGACATGTTCAGATGTGACCACACGGACATCACCAACATGACATGTTCAGATGTAACGACACGGACATCACCAACATGACATGTTCAGATGTGACCACACGGACATCACCAACATGACATGTTCAGATGTGACCACACGGACATCACCAACATGACATGTATGTAACCACACGGACATCACCAACATGACATGTTCAGATGTACCGACACGGACATCACCAACATGACATGTTCAGATGTGACCACACGGACATCACCAACATGACATGTTCAGATGTACCGACACGGACATCACCAATATGACATGTATGTGACCACACGGACATCACCAACATGACATGTATGTAACCACACGGACATCACCAACATGACATGTTCAGATGTGACCACACGGACATCACCAACATGACATGTATGTAACCACACGGACATCACCAACATGACATGTTCAGATGTACCGACACGGACATCACCAATATGACATGTATGTGACCACACGGACATCACCAACATGACATGTTCAGATGTGACCACACGGACATCACCAACATGACATGTATGTAACCACACGGACATCACCAATATGACATGTATGTGACCACACGGACATCACCAACATGACATGTATGTAACCACACGGACATCACCAACATGACATGTTCAGATGTGACCACACGGACATCACCAACATGACATGTTCAGATGTGACCACACGGACATCACCAACATGACATGTATGTAACCACACGGACATCACCAACATGACATGTATGTGACCACACGGACATCACCAACATGACATGTATGTGACCACACGGACATCACCAACATGACATGTATGTGACCACACGGACATCACCAATATGACATGTATGTGACCACACGGACATCACCAATATGACATGTATGTGACCACACGGACATCACCAACATGACATGTATGTAACCACACGGACATCACCAACATGACATGTATGTGACCACACGGACATCACCAACATGACATGTATGTAACCACACGGACATCACCAACATGACATGTATGTAACCACACGGACATCACCAACATGACATGTATGTAACCACACGGACATCACCAACATGACATGTATGTAACCACACGGACATCACCAACATGACATGTATGTGACCACACGGACATCACCAACATGACATGTATGTAACCACACGGACATCACCAACATGACATGTATGTGACCACACGGACATCACCAACATGACATGTATGTGACCACACGGACATCACCAACATGACATGTATGTAACCACACGGACATCACCAACATGACATGTATGTGACCACACGGACATCACCAACATGACATGTATGTGACCACACGGACATCACCAACATGACATGTTCAGATGTAACCACACGGACATCACCAAAAGAGCAGACAGTTTGGATTAAACTAGAACTTTTAATTTGCTAAATATAAAAATACATTACATGTATATATAAAATGTTATGCAAATATAATGTAATTTCATGAGTTTAGTTGTGTTTGTCTTTATTTCGAAGCTTTTAAACGGACTCCCGTGGTTTCTCTTGATTTCAGCACAAACTCAGCTGTTAGTCAGTTTAACAAAGTATGAAGCTGCCAGGACACAAAATACAACATGTGTATGAATATACAAATATATAGTGATAATGTCTCCACATATTATTATAAAACTGTTCAAATACAGCAGAAAAATATAAGTTTATTTACATGTAAAGTGATTTTTATTCCAAATGTGCCTCTGAAAATATGAATAATTCATCAAACAATATTAGTGTTGTAGAGACATAAAGGAGACACATAAGTAAAGTTATGTTCCTATGAATGAAATGATTATTATCATGACTGTAAAATATAATAAACACTGTAATAATCCACTTTGTCGCTGCTCTGGTAAAAACCTCCTGAGAGGTTTGATTCATGAGAGTTTGAGCGGGTCCCTCTTCACTCAACGTCGCTAGCAGTTTCCCTCTGTTTCCATTCTTTATGCTAAGCTAAGCTAAGCACTACGATATGACGTACACAAACGTTTGAGGGCCCTCCGCATCATTTTATGTTCAGTCTCACAGTCCTCATGGACCTGATGGACAGAGGAGATATTTCTAGTCATGCTAAACTCGCTGTGCTTCCCTCTGTGTCCAGGTGAGGGCGCTGTTCACCGAGTCTCCCTTCCTGTCCCGGGACGACAGCGTGTCCATCATGGACGGCACCGATGAAGGTACGAAGTCTTTCGAGCGGCTGGAATGTGTTTATGTCATAACTGTTCTTGGTCATCTGCAGGAGTACGAAAGCAATACAGCGCAGATCGCCATGGCAATATTGTAGAAATACACAAACACCAAGTTTGCCACTTTTATTCTGTGTCTGCGACACGTTTAACCATCAGTTTAACCATCAGTGTGAAAAAAACGTTTTACTGCAGATCATCATCGGCCTAGATCGTATCATGATAATATCGTGACTTAGATATCGTGATAATATCGGATCATGACTTAAGTATCGCGATAATATCGTGACTTAGATATCGTGATAATATCGGATCGTGACTTAAGTATCGCGATAATATCGTATCATGAATTGTGTATCATGATAATATCGTATTGTGACTTAAGTATCGTGATAATATCGTATTGTGACTTAAGTATCGTGATAATATCGTATCATGAATTGTGTATCATGATAATATCGTATTGTGACTTAAGTATCGTGATAATATCGTATTGTGACTTAAGTATCGTGATAATATCGTATCATGAATTGTGTATCATGATAATATCGTATTGTGACTTAAGTATCGTGATAATATCGGATCATGACTTAAGTATCGTGATAATATCGTGACTTAAGTATCATGATAATATCGTGACTTAGATATCGTGATAATATCGTGACTTAAGTATCATGATAATATCGTGACTTAGATATCGTGATAATATCGGATCATGACTTAAGTATCGTGACAATATCGTATTGTGACTTAAGTATCGTGACAATATCGTATCATGAATTGTGTTGTGATGTCTTGAGGAACAGATTCCCCTGAACATGAACTAGCATCAGGTGTAAATGAAGTGGGTCCTGGAGGCATTGTGGTTCCTCTCGTGATCCTTAAGAGGAACCGGTTAGAGGTCAAAGGTCAAGAATCCATTTGCTAATTCTGACAATTCCACACAAATGCAATGAAGAAGACATGTCGGGCCGACGTTAGCCCTGAACGAGGCCTTCAGGAGGTCGACCCCTCACGAGGTCTCATCCTGAACATGATCCTCATCACTTCATTAGATTACAGAGACCTCATCTCTTTAATCCCTGAAGCCGCTCACATGGTTCTCCTCCTCGGAGAACCCGCTCTGATTTCCCCAACGGACACCGCCAACATGGAGGATTAAACAATATGGAGGATTATAACAGACATGAAGCCGCTGATTACCTTCAATACGACAGGCAGAGGGAACCCTGAGGAACGTGTTCTACTGTCAGTACACTACAGGCAGAGGGAACCCTGATGAACACGTTCTACTGTCAGTACACTACAGGCAGAGGGAACCCTGATGAACACGTTCTACTGTCAGTACACTACAGGCAGAGGGAACCCTGATGAACACGTTCTACTGTCAGTACACTACAAGCAGAGGGAACCCTGATGAACATGTTCTACTGTCAGTACACTACAGGCAGAGGGAACCCTGATGAACACGTTCTACTGTCAGTACACTACAGGCAGAGGGAACCCTGAGGAACGTGTTCTACTGTCAGTACACTACAGGCAGAGGGAACCCTGATGAACACGTTCTACTGTCAGTACACTACAGGCAGAGGGAACCCTGATGAACACGTTCTACTGTTAGTACACTACAGGCAGAGGGAACCCTGATGAACACGTTCTACTGTCAATACACTACAGGCAGAGGGAACCCTGATGAACATGTTCTACTGTCAGTACACTACAGGCAGAGGGAACCCTGATGAACATGTTCTACTGTCAGTACACTACAGGCAGAGGGAACCCTGATGAACACGTTCTACTGTCAGTACACTACAGGCAGAGGGAACCCTGATGAACATGTTCTACTGTTAGTACACTACAGGCAGAGGGAACCCTGAGGAACGTGTTCTACTGTCAGTACACTACAGGCAGAGGGAACCCTGATGAACGTGTTCTACTGTCAGTACACTACAGGCAGAGGGAACCCTGATGAACACGTTCTACTGTTAGTACACTACAGGCAGAGGGAACCCTGATGAACACGTTCTACTGTCAGTACACTACAGGCAGAGGGAACCCTGAGGAACGTGTTCTACTGTCAATACACTACAGGCAGAGGGAACCCTGATGAACGTGTTCTACTGTCAGTACACTACAGGCAGAGGGAACCCTGATGAACACGTTCTACTGTTAGTACACTACAGGCAGAGGGAACCCTGATGAACACGTTCTACTGTCAATACACTACAGGCAGAGGGAACCCTGATGAACACGTTCTACTGTCAGTACACTACAGGCAGAGGGAACCCTGATGAACACGTTCTACTGTCAGTACACTACAGGCAGAGGGAACCCTGATGAACATGTTCTACTGTTAGTACACTACAGGCAGAGGGAACCCTGATGAACACGTTCTACTGTCAGTACACTACAGGCAGAGGGAACCCTGATGAACATGTTCTACTGTCAGTACACTACAGGCAGAGGGAACCCTGATGAACACGTTCTACTGTCAGTACACTACAGGCAGAGGGAACCCTGAGGAACACGTTCTACTGTCAGTACACTACAGGCAGAGGGAACCCTGAGGAACGTGTTCTACTGTCAGTACACTACAGGCAGAGGGAACCCTGATGAACATGTTCTACTGTTAGTACACTACAGGCAGAGGGAACCCTGAGGAACATGTTCTACTGTCAGTACACTACAGGCAGAGGGAACCCTGAGGAACATGTTCTACTGTCAGTACACTACAGGCAGGGGCGGGCCGTGCATTTTCTACCTATGCCTTCTGTGGCATCCACATCAACAAGAACCATCACATTTAGTGATAACAAAACATGACAAAACAATCCAACAAAACCGCGGCACTAAAACGCTGCACACACAAGAGAACGAGCCACAACCAGAAGGAACAATATCAGCAGCTGCTAGTGAGCGCTCGCGAGCAGCCAAACTCCCTGCTGTCCGCTAGCTCGCGCTGCTAGCTATTCTCTCTGCTGTGTCTCTGTTTGTTGCGCTGTGGAGGTGGTGGGAGAGGCTAGCTCGCGTTGCTAGCTTGCTGTGCTTGGTCAGTGGGCCAGCATGACTTTAATCAACAGAACTCGCGTCAAACTAAAGATCTGATTGGTTGAAGACCATGACAACGTCCACTCTCCATGTACTTTAATCTGTAAAGACTAGCTAGAAGCGCTCTGCTTCCATGGAGACACAGAGGTGAAATCTGATTGGACGAAAGCTCTCCTTAAATCAAGCTTCAGGCGCTGCAGGCTGAAGGCAGAGCAACAGAGGAAGACAGGAGCTGTGCAATGAGAACATAATTATAATACATGTAGTGTATTTGTGAAAAACAATTCAATTATAAAATAGCTATAACTTTGTGATTCTGTTTAGGCCAGCAGAGAAGACTTACAGGCCCTGACGGCCACCACTGATTTTATATATATATATATATATATATATATATATATATATATATATATATATATATATATATACACACACTCACCTAAAGGATTATTAGGAACACCTGTTCAATTTCTCATTAATGCAATTATCTAATCAACCAATCACATGGCAGTTGCTTCAATGCATTTAGGGGTGTGGTCCTGGTCAAGACAATCTCCTGAACTCCAAACTGAATGTCAGAATGGGAAAGAAAGGTGATTTAAGCAATTTTGAGCGTGGCATGGTTGTTGGTGCCAGACGGGCCGGTCTGAGTATTTCACAATCTGCTCAGTTACTGGGATTTTCACGCACAACCATTTCTAGGGTTTACAAAGAATGGTGTGAAAAGGGAAAAACATCCAGTATGCGGCAGTCCTGTGGGCGAAAATGCCTTGTTGATGCTAGAGGTCAGAGGAGAATGGGCCGACTGATTCAAGCTGATAGAAGAGCAACTTTGACTGAAATAACCACTCGTTACAACCGAGGTATGCAGCAAAGCATTTGTGAAGCCACAACTCGCACAACCTTGAGGCGGATGGGCTACAACAGCAGAAGACCACACCGGGTACCACTCATCTCCACTACAAATAGGAAAAAGAGGCTACAATTTGCAAGAGCTCACCAAAATTGGACAGTTGAAGACTGGAAAAATGTTGCCTGGTCTGATGAGTCTGGATTTCTGTTGAGACATTCAGATGGTAGAGTCAGAATTTGGCGTAAACCGAATGAGAACATGGATCCATCATGCCTTGTTACCACTGTGCAGGCTGCTGGTGGTGGTGTAATGGTGTGGGGGATGTTTTCTTGGCACACTTTAGGCCCCTTAGTGCCAATTGGGCATCGTTTAAATGCCACGGCCTACCTGAGCATTGTTTCTGACCATGTCCATCCCTTTATGGCCACCATGTACCCATCCTCTGATGGCTACTTCCAGCAGGATAATGCACCATGTCACAAAGCTCCAATCATTTCAAATTGGTTTCTTGAACATGACAATGAGTTCACTGTACTAAAATGGCCCCCACAGTCACCAGATCTCAACCCAATAGAGCATCTTTGGGATGTGGTGGAACGGGAGCTTCGTGCCCTGGATGTGCATCCCACAAATCTCCATCAACTGCAAGATGCTATCCTATCAATATGGGCCAACATTTCTAAAGAATGCTTTCAGCACCTTGTTGAATCAATGCCACATAGAATTAAGGTGTTCTGAAGGCGAAAGGGGGTCAAACACAGTATTAGTATGGTGTTCCTAATAATCCTTTAGGTGAGTGTATATATACACATAACCAAAAGAACCAGAGCAAATTCTTTATTATTACGATATGGATCCAGATGTGAACCCCTCAGCTACCAGATGTTGTCTTCTTCTGTGCTGCTCTAATACCACTGTAGCTGTGTGTGTGTGTGTGTGTGTGTGTGTGTGTGTGTGTGTGTGTGTGTGTGTATGTATATATATATATATATATATATATATATATATATATATGTATGTAGGACCCACGTGTAGGTCCTGTGTTGTAAACGCCGGCTCTCTCTCTCTTCTAATCCAATCCTTTATAAAGTAGTTCATACAAGCAATTATGTCCGTGTGGGATAATGTCCCACTTAATCTTGGGGGTTATTATCTCCGTTCATTCCGGAGGCCGACATGTTTCTCCTCCTCTGACCGGGATCAGCTCGTTACGTCCATAAATGTCTTTTCGTGATTACTGAATTAACTTGTCCCTAATGGACGGTCCTCCTCTCAGGAGTCCGTGGAGATTACCCCCAGCCTCCTGGGTGGAGACTTATTGTTAATGCCGGCCGGCGGGTGCTAAGTGCCGGTGTTTTAAAGCCCGCGCTCTCTCCGGCCACGCGTGTTTGTTTTGTTTGGAAATAGCTTCTTAGAGGTTGATGTGAAAGCTGCATGATACGTTCCTGTCAGCCTGTAATCATCGTGCAGGCGGCCGGGGTCAGAGGTCGCTGGTAAAAGGCTCTAATGCGAGCGGCTGAGTGGCACACACTAATGTTGTCTTTGAGTTGACCTGAATAAGCAGAGAGCTCACAGCATCTTTAGCTTCATGCTGCTTCATCTGCCCTGTCTATTACTATTATCTTTATTATTACTATTAGCTTCATGTTGCTTCATCTGACCTGTCCTCTTAGTACTATTACTAGTGTTACTATTATCATTATTATTACTATTAGCTTCATGTTGCTTCATCTGACCTGTCCTCTTAGTATTATTACTAGTGTTACTATTATCATTATTATTACTATTAGCTTGATGTTGCTTCATCTGACCTGTCCTCTTAGTATTATTACTAGTGTTACTATTATCATTATTATTACTATTAGCTTCATGTTGCTTCATCTGACCTGTCCTCTTAGTATTATTACTAGTGTTACTATTATCATTATTATTACTATTAGCTTCATGTTGCTTCATCTGACCTGTCCTCTTAGTATTATTACTAGTGTTACTATTATCATTATTATTACTATTAGCTTCATGTTGCTTCATCTGACCTGTCCTCTTAGTATTATTACTAGTGTTACTATTATCATTATTATTACTATTAGCTTCATGTTGCTTCATCTGACCTGTCCTCTTAGTATTATTACTAGTGTTACTATTATCATTATTATTACTATTAGCTTCATGCTGCTTCATCTGACCTGTCCTCTTAGTATTATTACTAGTGTTACTATTATCATTATTATTACTATTACTATTAGCTTCATGCTGCTTCATCTGCCCTGTCCTCTGGTGGGCACGAGGAGACCACTTAGTACTATTACTAGTGTTACTATATTAGTGTTGCTATTACTATTTATTATTATTACTAGTGTTGCTATTACTATTACTAGTGTTGCTATTACTATTACTAGTGTTGCTATTACTATTTATTATTATTACTAGTGTCGCTATTACTAGTGTCGCTATTACTATTTATTATTATTACTAGTGTCGCTATTACTATTTATTATTATTACTAGTGTCACTTACTATTTATTATTATTACTAGTGTTGCTATTACTATTTATTATTATTACTAGTGTTGCTATTACTATTTATTATTATTATTAGTGTTGCTATTACTATTACTAGTGTTGCTATTACTATTTATTATTATTACTAGTGTTGCTATTACTATTACTAGTGTTGCTATTACTATTTATTATTATTACTAGTGTCGCTATTACTATTTTTTATTATTACTAGTGTTGCTATTACTATTTATTATTATTATTAGTGTTGCTATTACTATTACTAGTGTTGCTATTACTATTTATTATTATTACTAGTGTTGCTATTACTATTTATTATTATTATTAGTGTTGCTATTACTATTACTAGTGTTGCTATTACTATTTATTATTATTATTAGTGTTGCTATTACTATTACTAGTGTTGCTATTACTATTTATTATTATTACAAGTGTTGCTATTACTATTACTAGTGTTGCTATTACTATTTATTATTATTACTAGTGTTGCTATTACTATTTATTATTATTATTAGTGTTGCTATTACTATTACTAGTGTTGCTATTACTATTTATTATTATTACTAGTGTTGCTATTACTATTACTAGTGTTGCTATTACTATTTATTATTATTACTAGTGTTGCTATTACTATTACTAGTGTTGCTATTACTATTTATTATTATTACTAGTGTTGCTATTATTATTACTAGTGTTGCTATTACTATTTATTATTATTACTAGTGTCGCTATTACTATTTTTTATTATTACTAGTGTCGCTATTACTATTTTTTATTATTACTAGTGTTGCTATTACTATTTGTTATTATTACTAGTGTTGCTATTACTATTACTAGTGTTGCTATTACTATTTATTATTATTACTAGTGTTGCTATTACTATTTATTATTATTATTAGTGTTGCTATTACTATTACTAGTGTTGCTATTACTATTTATTACTATTACTAGTGTTGCTATTACTATTTATTATTATTACTAGTGTCGCTATTACTATTTTTTATTATTACTAGTGTTGCTATTACTATTTATTATTATTACTAGTGTTGCTATTACTATTACTAGTGTTGCTATTACTATTTATTATTATTACTAGTGTTGCTATTACTATTTATTATTATTATTAGTGTTGCTATTACTATTACTAGTGTTGCTATTACTATTTATTACTATTACTAGTGTCGCTATTACTATTTTTTATTATTACTAGTGTCGCTATTACTATTTTTTATTATTACTAGTGTTGCTATTACTATTTTTTATTATTACTAGTGTTGCTATTACTATTTATTATTATTACTAGTGTTGCTATTATTATTTATTATTACTAGTGTTGCTATTACTATTATTACTATTACTATTGTTGCTATTATTACTATTATCATTATTATTACTATTGTTGCTATTATTACTATTATCATTATTATTACTATTACTAGTGTTGCTATTACTAATAGTATTACTACTATTAGTAATAGCAATAGTTTGGAGTCTTCATAATAACTGAACATGTTGTTTCTGTTCAGGGATTTCTGCCTGGATCACTGTCAACTTCCTGACTGGTGAGAAGACTGTGTGTGTGTGTGTGTGTGTGTGTGTGTGTGTGTGTGTGTGTGTGTGTGTGTGTGTGCGCGTGCGTGTGTAACCTCCTCTCAGGTGTGTGTGTGTGTGTGTGTGTGACCTCCTCTCAGGTGTGTGTGTGTGTGTGACCTCCTCTCAGGTGTGTGTGTGTGTGTGTGTGACCTCCTCTCAGGTGACCTCCACAGTGACTCCTCCTCAGTGGGGATGCTGGATTTGGGAGGCGGTTCCACTCAGATCACCTTCAGCCCTCAGGACGAGGTGAGGAGCCAATCAGAGAGCTCTCTGTCAGAGTACCAGGATGCTGGAAGAGGGCCACTCCTCACCGCTGATACTCTGTCCACACACACACACACACACACACACACACACACACACACACACACTCGCACACACACACACACACACACACACACACACACACACACACACTCGCCTGACTCTCTGTTTTTGTGTGAACAGAAAACCATCCAGACTTCTCCCATCGACTACATCAGGTCCTTCAGGATGTTCAACAGCACACACACTGTGTACACACACAGGTACACACACACACACACACACACACACACACACACACACAATGACTGATGATGAACTTCATGTATTGATTATTAATGTCTGCAGTTATCTGGGTCTGGGTCTGATGTCGGCTCGGCTCGCCGTCTTAGGAGGAGTCGAGGATTCACCCTGTATGTGTCACACACACACACACACACACACAC
>JBAMJR010000215.1:457500-478081 GCA_038501785.1 Myoxocephalus aenaeus
TGTGTGTGTGTGTCTCAGGAGACCCGGTCTACGAGTCCTGCAGGACCCGGGTCCAGAAGCTCCTCTACCAGAAGGTCCAGAAGGCGCCGGAGGCCAAAGACGTGGACTTCTACGCTTTCTCCTTCTACTACGACCGGGCCGTGGACCTGGGGGCCATCGGTGAGGAGGAGGAGGAAGATGACATTAATAATGATGATGAGGATGATGACATTAATAATGATGATGATAATATGAACACGTAGTCCTCACTGAGCGGTCCTGTGTGCAGGGGAGGAGACTGGAGGGACCATCCGGGTGCAGGTCTACGAGGAGGCCGCTGAACGAGGTGAGACGCCGCCATCTGGTGGCCAGCAAGAGAATTGCAGCTTCAATGTTTCATCAGTTATTAACAGATCAATATATATAAAAATATATATTCTGGGTTTTTACTGTGTTTAATACATTAAAGTACATCTGACCTGTGTACCCGTAGTAAAAGTACTTCTTATGCAGTAAACTTTACTGCTCCTGGGGGTCTGGTCCCTCCTGAGACTGAACCAGGTCTTGGTCCTCTGTCCTCAGTGTGCAGGGGTCCCCTGAGTCCTCTGCAGAGTCCCTTCCTGTGTCTGGACCTGGTCTACATCTCAGTCCTGCTGCAGGAGCTCGGCTTCCCCCCACACAAGCAGCTCAAGGTGAGGAGCACCAGGGTCTGGACCCGGGTCTGGACCCGGGTCTGCACCAGGGTCTGGACCCTTTCTCTAATTTATTTTTATATTTTCCCATATTCTTCTTTTGGATATTTTTTGATAAAATCGTTCAGATATTTTACAAAATATTACTAATAACTATAACAATACAACTATCACATATTTACTCATATCTTTCACATCATTTATTCTCATATCTTTCACACTTATATTTTTGCAGCTCTGTCATTAATAATTCATACTTTTATTGCAGCTGGCCAGGACCATCCACCAGGTGGAAACCAGTTGGGCACTGGGAGCAACGTTCCACTACATCGAGTCCCTGAAGAGACACTGAAGCTTTTATTGTGAAAAGTATGACATCACACCTGACCGTCCAATCAGAGCGCTGCTCACGTCTCCAGGCGGGAAGGACGAGTTGTGTTCAAGTCTTCTGAGGAAAGTCAGAGCTTCTCCTCCTGAACCAAGTGACCTCAAACACGTGTACTCTAGAAGTACTGCTGCACACGTGTACTCTAGAAGTACTGCTGCACACGTGTACTCTAGAAGTACTGCTGCACACGTGGAGGTACTTTATGGAGTATTTCCTTGAACACTCCATGAATCTGATGTAATATTTATATATTCAGGATACTTGACTCCAGAGTTTACAGAAACACAGTACTGCTGAATGTAGTACTAGTACTCTGGAGTACAGGACGTGGTACTTTACCTCCAGCGCTTTGATCTTTAACAGCAGCCGTTTCTACTTCTTCTGATATTTTGAATGTTTGAAACCAAAAATATAAACTTTGTTTTTTCATTTGTGAACGTTTGAGTCTTTTATTTCAAACTGAAGTCACGACCAGTAAGACCAGTAAGACCCAGAGACACCAGTAAGACCCAGAGACACCAGTAAGACCCAGAGACACCAGTAAGAGACACCAGTAAGACCCAGAGACACCAGTAAGACCCAGAGGCACCAGTAAGACCCAGAGGCACCAGTAAGACCCAGAGGCACCAGTAAGAGACACCAGTAAGACCCAGAGGCACCAGTAAGACCAGTAAGACCCAGAGACACCAGTAAGACCCAGAGGCACCAGTAAGACCCAGAGGCACCAGTAAGACCCAGAGGCACCAGTAAGACCCAGAGACACCAACATTTCAGCCACAGGGGGGTGCTGACACCGGTTATACTCTCATATACCCTTCAGGCCCATAGTGGACCCATCAGACCCCGTCAGGCCCCATTAGACCCCATCAGACCCCATTAGACCCCGTCAGGCCCCATTAGACCCCATCAGACCCCGTCAGGCCCCATCAGACCCCATCAGACCCCATTAGACCCCATCAGGCCCCATTAGACCCCATCAGACCCCGTCAGGCCCCATCAGACCCCATCAGACCCCATTAGACCCCGTCAGGCCCCATCAGACCCCATCAGACCCCATCAGGCCCCATCAGACCCCATCAGACCCCATCAGGCCCCATCAGGCCCCATCAGGCCCCATCAGACCCCATCAGACCCCATCAGACCCCATCAGACCCCATCAGGCCCCATCAGACCCCATCAGGCCCCATCAGACCCCATTAGACCCCATCAGACCCCATCAGACCCCATCAGGCCCCATCAGACCCCGTTAGACCCCGTCAGGCCCCGTCAGACCCCATTAGACCCCATCAGGCCCCATCAGACCCCATCAGACCCCATCAGACCCCATCAGGCCCCATCAGACCCCATCAGGCCCCATCAGGCCCCATCAGGCCCCATCAGACCCCATCAGACCCCATCAGACCCCATCAGACCCCATCAGACCCCATCAGGCCCCATCAGACCCCATCAGGCCCCATCAGACCCCATCAGACCCCATCAGGCCCCATCAGGCCCCATTAGACCCCATCAGACCCCATCAGACCCCATCAGACCCCATCAGACCCCATCAGACCCCATCAGACCCCATCAGACCCCATTAGACCCCATTAGACCCCATTAGACCCCATCAGGCCCCATCAGACCCCATCAGACCCCATCAGGCCCCATCAGACCCCATTAGACCCCATCAGGCCCCATTAGACCCCATCAGGCCCTTGCAGTTCACCGTTGGTGTCGTTTCCCTTCTGGTTAGTGAGTCTTTTGAAAATTGAACTGAATAAACTTATTTTGGTCTAAAAAGAAAGAAAACTGACAAAAAAGTTAAAAGACGACGTGATTTAATGTTTCACAGACTTCTTCAGAGACCCTGAACGCACCACCGCTGTTCAGAACTAAAGCTTTTATTCATGTGAACAAACAGCTGAGGATTCACCTGCAGACAGGAAGTGAACCCAACACGAGGATTGATGCTTCAGGAGCAAAGCACAGGAAGAGGCGGGGCCTCAGGAAGGCGTCGCGGCCTCGCGGGAGGAGGCGGGGCCTCGCGGGAGGAGGCGGGGCCTCGCGGGAGGAGGCGGGGCCTCGCGGGAGGAGGCGGGGCCTCAGAGGAAGGCGTCGCACCACTCCTTCAGACACTGGGTGCAGACGCCGGCCTGACGGGAGTTCGCTCCGCTGGCGTCTTTCAGCCACTCGGCGAACATCTCGCAGTCTTTCTTCAGCAGCAGGAACTGACCCAGAACCACGTAGGCCTGAGGACCCAGGAAAACACACAAAACACACAAAATACACGGTCAAAACACACAAAAACACACAAAATACACGGTCAAAACACACAAAATACATAGTAAAAAAACACAAGAGTAAATTAATAAATCAACAATAAAGATATTTGTAATAAATGAACATCTGAGATGATTTAAAACCGGCCGTCATGTTGTGAGATCACTGCGGCCTGTAGGCGGCGCTGTCCTTCAACATGTACTCGTGTACTACGTGTACTACGTGTACTACGTGTACTACTACACGTTCCTGTACCTTGTCAAAGCCCTGCTGCTTCAGCTTCTCCCCCAGGATCTCCCCGATGCCCGACAGAGCCGTCACCGACTTCTCGCCCATCGGCTCGCCCACAAAGTCCCTGTGCTTCTGAGTGGTGGTGGACATGCTGCAGAGTACACAGAGTACACAAAGTACACAACATGTATACACAAAGTCCCTGTGCTTCTGAGTGGTGGTGGACATGCTGCAGAGTACACAGAGTACACAAAGTACACAACATGTATACACAAAGTCCCTGTGCTTCTGAGTGGTGGTGGACATGCTGCAGAGTACACAGAGTACACAAAGTACACAACATGTATACACAAAGTCCCTGTGCTTCTGAGTGGTGGTGGACATGCTGCAGAGTACACAGAGTACACAAAGTACACAACATGTATACACAAAGTCCCTGTGCTTCTGAGTGGTGGTGGACATGCTGCAGAGTACACAGAGTACACAAAGTACACAACATGTATACACAAAGTCCCTGTGCTTCTGAGTGGTGGTGGACATGCTGCAGAGTACACAGAGTACACAAAGTACACAACATGTATACACAAAGTCCCTGTGCTTCTGAGTGGTGGTGGACATGCTGCAGAGTACACAGAGTACACAAAGTACACAACATGTATACACAAAGTCCCTGTGCTTCTGAGTGGTGGTGGACATGCTGCAGAGTACACAGAGTACACAAAGTACACAAGATATATAAAGTATACAAGATATATAACATCCGAACAGGAGTCAGAGGATTCTGACCAACCGTGTTTTAAAGAAACAAAGTTTTACTCTGAGAAGAAACTAAAGCCGTCAGACAAATGTAGTATAAAGTACTACAGGTACTCTGAGAGGTAGTACAGTATAAAGTACTACAGGTACCTCTGAGAGGTAGTAAAGTATAAAGTACTACAGGTACCTGAGAGGTAGTAAAGTAAAAAGTACTACAGGTTCTCTGAGAGGTAGTAAAGTAAAAAGTACTACAGGTACTCTGAGAGGTAGTAAAGTAAAAAGTACTACAGGTACTCTGAGAGGTAGTAAAGTAAAAAGTACTACAGGTACTCTGAGAGGTAGTAAAGTAAAAAGTACTACAGGTACTCTGAGAGGTAGTAAAGTAAAAAGTACTACAGGTACTCTGAGAGGTAGTAAAGTAAAAAGTACTACAGGTACTCTGAGAGGTAGTAAAGTAAAAAGTACTACAGGTACTCTGAGAGGTAGTAAAGTAAAAAGTACTACAGGTACTCTGAGAGGTAGTAAAGTAAAAAGTACTACAGGTACTCTGAGAGGTAGTAAAGTAAAAAGTACTACAGGTACTCTGAGAGGTAGTAAAGTAAAAAGTACTACAGGTACTCTGAGAGGTACTCAGACTTTTAGAGTACTCGAGTAAATGCACTGAATTACATCCAATCACTGTCCGGACGTGACGTCTCCGCACAGCTGACAGATCCGACATCGATTGATCGACTTCAAAATAAAAGCCGAGACGACTCAAGACATCACGTCAAGTAAAATGACTTAATGTTCGGCTTTTACTTTGTAGTAAAATAAAGAAGCAGCTGGAGTCTCCCAGTGAAACCAGTGAAACCAGTGAAACCAGACCACAGCCTCCTGCTGGACTCTGACCCGGGTCAGAAGCGGGTCTACCTGCTTCAGGTGGACCACGTGCTGCAGGTCCGGCTGGTTCTCTACGACAAACGGTTCAGACCGCGGGTCAGACCAGTGACGTCACGTGGGACTCACCTGAAGCCCGGGAACACCTCGATCTGCACGAGGAACCCCGCTGGGAAATCTTCTCTCTGTTTGGAGGCGTTTTTTATTCGGAAACCCGGAAATACGAGCCGCGTCGCCTGACGCTGCGAGATGACGTCAGGACGCAGACAAAGATGGGTCGTGTTGAGATGAGTCACTCGGTGGAATAAAAGAAAACCCGCCATCACTTTGCAGTTAAAGATCAAATAAGATAAGATAATCCTTTATTAGTGCCGCAGTGGGGAAGATGCAGGATTAAAGCAGCGAGAGACACACAGTAAAATAAAATAAAAAACAAGTAATATAAATAAACAGTAAGAAAACAGTAATACATCTACCAAATCTCCGAAATGTGGAGTGCATCACGTGATCTAAGACTCACCCCACGTGACCCAGAGGACGTTCACTCACCCCACGTGACCCAGAGGACTCACCCACGTGACCAGAAGACGTTCGCTCATGCATTATAGTTCACTTTGATCGTTTGAAGCATTTGGCTGGGTTCCCTCTGATGAACAGTTAATCCTCTACTGTTGTCTTTTTCATATTTATCTTGTTATTGTGTATAAGTACGAGGAGCAAAGTGAAACCGGAGTCAAATCCCATTATGTGTAAACTTATATGGCCATTAAAGCTGATTCTGATTCTGATATATTTATTATATTATTAACCAGACTTTCTGCTGGGGATCAATAAAGCCAAGCTATAAATAAATACACATCAATATAACTGATCATTTCCGGCTGCCATCTTTTAGTGTTTAAAAAAAAAAAAAAAAAAAAGTTCACAAACTGGAATTGATGTTGGTTTTGAAAAAGTGGAAGAAGCAGCATCAGAGTGAGACCTCCTGGCTGCGCTTCAACCTCTTTGTCAGACGTTCCACAGATGGCCCCGCCCCCTCCGGAACGTCCCAGACGCTCGTCGTCAGAGTGGCCGCGGGTCATCCTGAGAGTGGGCGTGGCCGCGGGTCAGAGGGAGGAGCCAGACTTTATGCAAAATACAGAAACGATTAAAAGCGTGACTCGTTCATGTTTCCATGATGACGTAACGGACATGAACTCGCCGCATGTTGAACTTCTGAACATCACTTGGTTTAAGAACTGGTGAAGTTTGAACAGTAGTTTCCTAGAATGAGAACGATCAGCTCATCACGTGATGAGGACAGAGGCTCCGTCTCATCACGTGATGAGGACGGAGCCTCTGTCCTCATCAGTGTTTTAGTTCAGTGTGTTTGCAGATCATCAACACATCAATAGACATTTGTTAAAGGAGTTTGGCGGGAAGTTAGTTTTCGTCCACATTCAGTTTCCCATATCATAATATTAATATATCATATTAATATATAATATCAATAGTAATATTTGTGCCACACTGGATGTTTAATACTACTAACTTCCGCTGGTTTTGTTTTATGAATATTCTGCACTAAGTATATTTTTTCATGTTTAGTTTTCATAATTGTGGGCGTTCCACTTTTTTGAAAAAGTGGAAGAAGCAGCATCAGAGTGAGACCTCTGACCTGAGTCACCACGTCACCAAGTCACCACGTCACCAAGTCACCACATCACAATGTCACGTCACCAAGTCACCAAGTCACCACGTCACCACGTCACCACGTCACAACGTCACAACGTCACCAAGTCACAACGTCACAACGTCACCAAGTCACCACGTCACAATGTCACGTCACCAAGTCACCACGTCACCAAGTCACCACGTCACAATGTCACGTCACCAAGTCACCAAGTCACCAAGTCACAACGTCACCAAGTCACCACATCACCACGTCACCAAGTCACCAAGTCACCACGTCACCAAGTCACCACGTCACCAAGTCACCAAGTCACCACGTCACAATGTCACGTCACCAAGTCACCAAGTCACCAAGTCACCACATCACCACGTCACCAAGTCACAACGTCACCAAGTCACCACGTCACAATGTCACGTCACCAAGTCACCAAGTCACCACGTCACCAAGTCACCACGTCACCAAGTCACAACGTCACCAAGTCACCACGTCACAATGTCACGTCACCAAGTCACCAAGTCACCACGTCACCAAGTCACCACGTCACCAAGTCACAACGTCACCAAGTCACCACATCACAATGTCACGTCACCAAGTCACCAAGTCACCACGTCACCAAGTCACCAAGTCACAACGTCACCAAGTCACCACATCACAATGTCAAGTCACCAAGTCACCAAGTCACAACGTCACCAAGTCACCACGTCACAATGTCACGTCACCAAGTCACCAAGTCACCACGTCACCAAGTCACCACATCACAATGTCACGTCACCAAGTCACCAAGTCACAACGTCACCAAGTCACCACATCACAATGTCAAGTCACCAAGTCACCAAGTCACAACGTCACCAAGTCACCACGTCACAATGTCACGTCACCAAGTCACCAAGTCACCACGTCACCAAGTCACCACGTCACCAAGTCACCAAGTCACCAAGTCACAATGTCACGTCACCAAGTCACCAAGTCACCAAGTCACCACGTCACCAAGTCACCACATCACAATGTCACGTCACCAAGTCACCACGTCACCAAGTCACCAAGTCACAACGTCACCAAGTCACCACATCACAATGTCACGTCACCAAGTCACCAAGTCACCACGTCACCAAGTCACCAAGTCACCACGTCACCACATCACAATGTCACGTCACCAAGTCACCAAGTCACCACGTCACCAAGTCACCAAGTCACCACGTCACCACGTCACAACGTCACCAAGTCACCACGTCACAACGTCACCAAGTCACAACGTCACAACGTCACAACGTCACCACGTCACAACGTCACCACGTCACCACATCACAATGTCACCAAGTCACCACGTCACAACGTCACCACGTCACAACGTCACAACGTCACAACGTCACCACGTCACAACGTCACCACGTCACCACATCACAATGTCACCAAGTCACCAAGTCACCACGTCACCAAGTCACAACGTCACCAAGTCACCACGTCACCAAGTCACCAAGTCACCACGTCACCACGTCACGTCACCAAGTCTCGTCACCACGTCACCACGTCACCAAGTCACCACGTCACCAAGTCACAACGTCACCAAGTCACAACGTCACCAAGTCACAACGTCACAACGTCACCAAGTCACCACGTCACCAAGTCACCACGTCACCAAGTCACCACGTCACCACGTCACGTCACCAAGTCTCGTCACCACGTCACCACATCACCAAGTCACAACGTCACCAAGTCACAACGTCACCAAGTCACAACGTCACAACGTCACCAAGTCACCAAGTCACCAAGTCACCACGTCACCAAGTCACCACGTCACCAAGTCACAACGTCACCAAGTCACAACGTCACCAAGTCACCAAGTCACCACATCACAATGTCACGTCACCAAGTCACCAAGTCACCACATCACAATGTCACGTCACCACGTCACCAAGTCACCACGTCACCAAGTCACCAAGTCACAACGTCACCAAGTCACCACATCACAATGTCACGTCACCAAGTCACCAAGTCACCACGTCACCAAGTCACCAAGTCACCACATCACAATGTCACGTCACCAAGTCACCAAGTCACCAAGTCACCACGTCACCAAGTCACCACGTCACCAAGTCACAACGTCACCAAGTCACAACGTCACCACGTCACCACATCACAATGTCACGTCACCAAGTCACCAAGTCACCACGTCACCAAGTCACCAAGTCACCACGTCACCAAGTCACCAAGTCACAACGTCACCAAGTCACCACATCACAATGTCACGTCACCAAGTCACCAAGTCACCACGTCACCAAGTCACCAAGTCACCACATCACAATGTCACGTCACCAAGTCACCAAGTCACCACGTCACCACGTCACCAAGTCACCAAGTCACCACGTCACCACATCACAATGTCACCAAGTCACCAAGTCACCACGTCACCAAGTCACCAAGTCACCAAGTCACAACGTCACCAAGTCACCACGTCACCAAGTCACCACGTCACCAAGTCACCAAGTCACCACGTCACGTCACCAAGTCTCGTCACCACGTCACCAAGTCACAACGTCACCAAGTCACAACGTCACCAAGTCACAACGTCACAACGTCACCAAGTCACCACGTCACCAAGTCACCACGTCACCAAGTCACCACGTCACCAAGTCACCAAGTCACCACGTCACCAAGTCTCGTCACCACGTCACCACATCACCAAGTCACAACGTCACCAAGTCACAACGTCACCAAGTCACAACGTCACCAAGTCACAACGTCACCAAGTCACCAAGTCACCAAGTCACCACGTCACCAAGTCACCACGTCACCAAGTCACCACGTCACCACGTCACCAAGTCACCACGTCACCAAGTCACAACGTCACCAAGTCACAACGTCACCAAGTCACCAAGTCACCACATCACAATGTCACGTCACCAAGTCACCAAGTCACCAAGTCACCACATCACAATGTCACGTCACCAAGTCACCAAGTCACCACGTCACCAAGTCACCAAGTCACCACGTCACCAAGTCACCAAGTCACAACGTCACCAAGTCACCACATCACAATGTCACGTCACCAAGTCACCAAGTCACCACGTCACCAAGTCACCAAGTCACCACATCACAATGTCACGTCACCAAGTCACCAAGTCACCAAGTCACAACGTCACCAAGTCACCAAGTCACCACGTCACCACGTCACCACGTCACCAAGTCACCAAGTCACCACGTCACCACGTCACAACGTCACCAAGTCACCACGTCACCATGTCACAATGTCACGTCACCAAGTCACCAAGTCACCACGTCACCACGTCACCACATCACAATGTCACGTCACCAAGTCACCAAGTCACCACGTCACCAAGTCACCAAGTCACCACGTCACCAAGTCACCAAGTCACAACGTCACCAAGTCACCACGTCACCACGTCACCACATCACAACGTCACGTCACCAAGTCTCGTCACCACGTCACCAAGTCACCACGTCACCAAGTCACCACATCACCAAGTCACCACATCACCAAGTCACAACGTCACCAAGTCACAACGTCACCAAGTCACAACGTCACCACGTCACAACGTCACCACGTCACCAAGTCACAACGTCACCAAGTCACCACGTCACCATGTCACAACGTCACCAAGTCACAACGTCACCAAGTCACCAAGTCACAACGTCACCAAGTCACAACGTCACCAAGTCACCAAGTCACAACGTCACCAAGTCACAACGTCACCAAGTCACAACGTCACCACGTCACCAAGTCACAACGTCACCAAGTCACCACGTCACCAAGTCACAACGTCACCAAGTCACCACGTCTTTCTGTGACTTTGATCAAATTTTTAAGACAAACAATAATACTAATAAACATTTTCATGACATACAAAACCATGACTTTTTCACGACATGTTTAAATTACAAAGTTTACTTTTTAATAAATATGACCGTTTTTTAGATATTTGAACTATTCTGGCTTTTTTCATAACATTTATTAGGACCCATTTTTTATTACATCTAAAACGTCTAAAACTATTATCAGTTCATTAAACACTGCATCTGCTCACGTCTGTTAGATAATATTTTATCCGTTGATGATGTCATTTATTTTTCCTTTCGCTTATCCCAAAAAACAAAACCAGTTACATAAAACAATAAATCTTTAATTCATAATTCAAGTCGTAACAGGCCTTAAAACTGAGAGCACAATTATTAAAACAAACCAGAGGTCAAATTAAACTCACGCGTGTTAAAGAATCAAGAAGATTTAAATATTTCAAAAGGAAAGTTCTCTCTTCTCGACCTCCGGCTTGCTCCTCCTCTTCATCATCCTCCTCATGCTCTTCGTCCTCTTCATCTTCATCCTCCTCCTCCTCCTCGTCCTCCTCGCCGTGAGCGGAATGGAAACAGGAAGTAAGCAGAATCAGCGTCTGTGTTCAGTCCGTGCCACAATGTGAATGATGCTGCGTCGCGTCTTCAGGAGGAATCGTCCGTCTGCTGCCGAGCCAAGAAATCACTGCAACGACAAACTGTCCTTAAATATCTTCACTTTCATCTCAAATATCTTCACTTTCATTTCAAATATCTTCACTTTCATCTCAAATATCTTCACTTTCATCTCAAATATCTTCACTTTCATCTCAAATATCTTCACTTTCATCTCAAATATCTTCACTTTCATCTCAAATATCTTCACTTTCATCTCAAATATCTTCACTTTCATCTCAAATATCTTCACTTTCATCTCAAATATCTTCACTTTCATTTCAAATATCTTCACTTTCATCTCAAATATCTTCACTTTCATCTCAAATATCTTCACTTTCATTTCAAATATCTTCACTTTCATCTCAAATATCTTCACTTTCATCTCAAATATCTTCACTTTCATCTCAAATATCTTCACTTTCATCTCAAATATCTTCACTTTCATCTCAAATATCTTCACTTTCATTTCAAATATCTTCACTTTCATCTCAAATATCTTCACTTTCATTTCAAATATCTTCACTTTCATCTCAAATATCTTCACTTTCATTTCAAATATCTTCACTTTCATCTCAAATATCTTCACTTTCATCTCAAATATCTTCACTTTCATCTCAAATATCTTCACTTTCATCTCAAATATCTTCACTTTCATTTCAAATATCTTCACTTTCATCTCAAATATCTTCACTTTCATCTCAAATATCTTCACTTTCATCTCAAATCAAACAGAGAAAATCTCCACATTTAGAGTCTGGAAACTGAATTTCTTTGGTTGTCATTTTTGCATTAAGGTTGATTTTCACTTCTCAAAACATTGATTGATTACGTTTGGGGCGACGAGTAATGGATTAATTTATAGAGCCCTGTTCTCCAGAGCAGCTGATTGGTCCTCCATGTTTGTGTTGATCCAATAAAAGAACCCTCGGCTGAGGGGACAGGAAGTACCTGAGGACGTTGGGCAGACAGGAAGTACCTGAGGACGTTGGGCAGACAGGAAGTACCTGAGGACGTTGGGCAGACAGGAAGTACCTGAGGACGTTGGGCAGCTCGGGGCTCCGGTAGATGAACTTGTGCTTGTAGGCCAGAGCCGAGGCGAAGGGGACGAACTGCACCTTGTGGCCGCTGAGGCTCTTGGCCCGGGACGCCTGGCTGTAGAGCTGCAGGAGGAAACGGTCATCACTCCGTCACGGCCTTGAACCGCCGACCCGTCTGGACCTCGCTTACCTTTTTACCGAGATGGAAAGGAACCACGCCGTCGTCCTCAGCGTGGAGGATCAACACGGGGCAGGAGATGTGGTTCACGCTGAGGAGAGGATGTCCACGTGTGAATATATATATATATATATATATATATATATATATATATATATATATATATTAGTGCTGTCATATTAGCGTGTTATTAACGGCGTTAACGCATTTTCATTTTTCAATTTTTTTCCCCGCGAGCACCACGCCGGATGTAGCTCAACCGGAAGCAAAACAATAGGCACGCCGTTTGGGCTTGGAAGCTAGGCTAACGTTACGGTTTAAATGAATGAATGGTGAGCGCGATACGGCAAAATGAATGATATTCAGTGAACTGAACAGGTGCGCGTGCCAGAAGGGAGAAGAGTGAACACATTGAACACAGCAGGAGAGAACGCAACGTTAGCCAGCTAGCTAAAGCTCCGGTGGAACATTATTAGCTAACGCTACCGTTTTTGAGGAGGTAGATTTTGAGGAGAGGGGACTGACGAGGCAGAAGGTAAAGTGGTCCACCGTTCTATCAATAAGCAGACCTGCCAACCTGTACGCAATTTGCGTAGCGGATACGCATTTTGACGTCAAAGTACGCTGGTAAAAATTTGTCTAAAATTAATTTTAGACTAATTGACCAGCACACATTATATGCAATGCAATATAATGCATGACGAGTATTTAATGACTTATCAATATATAGGTTATATATCAAGGTTGGCAGGTCTGAATAAGGCTAAACTAGAAGTTAACACCAATACAAACATTATTTGTGCAGAATGAGTGTGTTAGGGGAGAAGGATGCAGCCATTGTTAAACAGCTGGATTGAAATGCAGCTGGAACTGGTCGTGGCTAAAACTGGAAACCAGAAGGAAGGAAACCAGAAGGAGGGAAGGAAACCAGAAGGAATGAAGGAAACCAGAAGGAAGGAAGGAAACCAGAAGGAAGGATGCATACTTCTCGTCGCTGGCGAAGTGGATGTCGTTGGCTGTGATGGAGTCCAGGAAGAACCAATCAAAGCCGGGCAGGTATCTGTAGACCTGAACACACAACAAGGTCTAAGGTTAGGCCTGGTTCAGGTCTAAGGTTAGGACTGGTTCAGGTCTAAGGTTAGGCCTGGTTCAGGTCTAAGGTTAGGCCTGGTTCAGGTCTAAGGTTAGGCCTGGTTCAGGTCTAAGGTTAGGACTGGTTCAGGTCTAAGGTTAGGCCTGGTTCAGGTCTAAGGTTAGGCCTGGTTCAGGTCTAAGGTTAGGCCTGGTTCAGGTCTATAGTTAGGACTGGTTCAGGTCTAAGGTTAGGACTGGATCAGGTCTATAGTTAGGACTGGTTCAGGTCTAAGGTTAGGCCTGGTTCAGGTCTATAGTTAGGCCTGGTTCAGGTCTATAGTTAGGCCTGGTTCAGGTCTATAGTTAGGCCTGGTTCAGGTCTAAGGTTAGGACTGGTTCAGGTCTATAGTTAGGACTGGTTCAGGTCTAAGGTTAGAACTGGTTCAGGTCTATAGTTAGGCCTGGTTCAGGTCTATAGTTAGGCCTGGTTCAGGTCTATAGTTAGGACTGGTTCAGGTCTAAGGTTAGGCCTGGTTCAGGTCTAAGGTTAGGCCTGGTTCAGGTCTAAGGTTAGGCCTGGTTCAGGTCTAAGGTTAGGCCTGGTTCAGGTCTAAGGTTAGGCCTGGTTCAGGTCTAAGGTTAGGCCTGGTTCAGGTCTATGGTTAGGCCTGGTTCAGGTCTATGGTTAGGCCTGGTTCAGGTCTATGGTTAGGACTGGTTCAGGTCTAAGGTTAGGACTGGTTCAGGTCTATAGTTAGGACTGGTTCAGGTCTATAGTTAGGACTGGTTCAGGTCTAAGGTTAGGACTGGTTCAGGTCTAAGGTTAGGACTGGTTCAGGTCTAAGGTTAGGACTGGTTCAGGTCTATAGTTAGGACTGGATCAGGTCTATAGTTAGGACTGGTTCAGGTCTAAGGTTAGGACTGGATCAGGTCTAAGGTTAGGACTGGATCAGGTCTAAGGTTAGGACTGGTTCAGGTCTATAGTTAGGACTGGATCAGGTCTAAGGTTAGGACTGGTTCAGGTCTAAGGTTAGGACTGGATCAGGTCTATGGTTAGGACTGGTTCAGGTCTATGGTTAGGCCTGGTTCAGGTCTAAGGTTAGGCCTGGTTCAGGTCTATAGTTAGGCCTGGTTCAGGTCTATAGTTAGGCCTGGTTCAGGTCTATAGTTAGGCCTGGTTCAGGTCTATAGTTAGGCCTGGTTCAGGTCTATAGTTAGGCCTGGTTCAGGTCTAAGGTTAGGACTGGTTCAGGTCTAAGGTTAGGACTGGTTCAGGTCTATAGTTAGGACTGGTTCAGGTCTACAGTTAGGACTGGTTCAGGTCTGGATCAGGTCTACAGTTAGGTCTGGTTCAGGTCTGGATCAGGTCTATAGTTAGGTCTGGATCAGGTCTACAGTTAGGTCTGGTTCAGGTCTGGATCAGGTCTATAGTCAGGTCTGGATCAGGTCTACAGGTAGGTCTGGTTCAGGTCTGGATCAGGTCTATAGTTAGGTCTGGATCAGGTCTACAGGTAGGTCTGGATCAGGTCTATAGTTAGTGCTGGTTCAGGTCTGGTTCAGGTCTGGATCAGGTCTGGATCAGGTCTACAGGTAGGTCTGGATCAGGGCTACAGGTAGGTCTGGATCAGGTCTATAGTTAGTGCTGGTTCAGGTCTGGATCAGGTCTGGATCAGGTCTACATGTAGGTCTGGATCAGGTCTACAGGTAGGTCTGGATCAGGTCTGGATCAGGTCGACAGGTAGGTCTGGATCAGGGCTACAGGTAGGTCTGGATCAGGTCTACAGGTAGGTCTGGATCAGGGCTACAGGTAGGTCTGGATCAGGTCTACAGGTAGGTCTGGATCAGGGCTACAGGTAGGTCTGGATCAGGTCTATAGTTAGTGCTGGTTCAGGTCTGGATCAGGTCTGGATCAGGTCTACAGGTAGGTCTGGATCAGGTCTATAGTTAGTGCTGGTTCAGGTCTGGATCAGGTCTATAGTTAGTGCTGGTTCAGGTCTGGATCAGGTCTATAGTTAGTGCTGGTTCAGGTCTGGATCAGGTCTGGATCAGGTCTGGATCAGGTCTGGATCAGGGCTACAGGTAGGTCTGGATCAGGTCTATAGTTAGTGCTGGTTCAGGTCTGGATCAGGTCTGGATCAGGTCTATAGTTAGTGCTGGTTCAGGTCTGGTTCAGGTCTGGATCAGGTCTATAGTTAGTGCTGGTTCAGGTCTGGTTCAGGTCTGGATCAGGTCTGGATCAGGTCTACAGGTAGGTCTGGATCAGGTCTATAGTTAGTGCTGGTTCAGGTCTGGATCAGGTCTATAGTTAGTGCTGGTTCAGGTCTGGATCAGGTCTATAGTTAGTGCTGGTTCAGGTCTGGATCAGGTCTGGATCAGGTCTGGATCAGGTCTACAGGTACCATGGAGAAGGGGTGGCTCCTGGCCTCCTCTCTGATGTTGGTGAAGGGAGACTCTAAGATCAGAGCGTCAGGAGGACTTCCTGTAAATGAAATCATTATTAATATTATTCATATATTCATAAATAAACATGCGTGTGTTAATATTATTCATATATTCATAAATAAACATGTGTGTGTTAATATTGTTAATATATTCATAAATAAACATGTGTGTGTTAATATTAGTATTATATTTATATATAAATGTGTGTGTGTTAATATTAGTATTATATTTATATATAAATGTGTGTTTACTGACCTCTGTCACACAGTCCTCTGACCAGGTTAGTGGCAACTCTGAAAAACAAAACATTCAATATCAATAATACACATCCTGGAACTGGAGTGTATATACACACATACATATATATACACATATATAGTGTGTGTGTGTGTGTGTGTGTGTGTGTGTGTGTGTTACCCCGTCCCCAGAGAGTGTCCCCAAATGTAAAGCGGCGTTTTGTCGTCCAGACGCCGTTTCAGCCAATCATAGACGAAGAGAGCGTCTGATGTCATCCCGCCTTCTGAGGGAGAGCCGTCTGAATCCCCCCACCCTGCACACACACACACACACACACACACACACTTCAGATGTGTGTATTAAAGCTTGATTTAAATATGAAGAATATTTCTCACCTCTGTAATCAAACGTGACGACGTGGTAACCAAACGAACTGAGGACCTGAAGGAAGACAGACAGGAGGTGAGACACTAATGCTACACTAATGCTACACTAATAATACAATAATGCTACACTAATGCTACAATAATACTACACTGATGCTACACTGATACTACACTGATGCTACACTGATACTACACTGATGCTACAATGATGCTACACTGATGCTACACTAATACTACACGGATGCTACACTAATACTACACTGATGCTACACTGATGCTACAATGATGCTACACTAATACTACACTGATGCTACACTGATGCTACACTGATGCTACACTGATGCTACACTGATGCTACACTGATGCTACACTGATGCTACACTGATGCTACACTAATAATACACTGATGCTACACTAATAATACATTGATGCTACACTGATGCTACACTAATACTACACTGATGCTACACTGATGCTACACTAATACTACACTAATACTACACGGATGCTACACTAATACTACACTGATGCTACACTAATACTACACTAATACTACACTAATACTACACTAATACTACACTAATACTACACTAATACTACACTGATGCTACACTAATACTACACTAATACTACACTGATGCTACACTAATACTACACTGATGCTACACTAATACTACACTGATGCTACACTGATACTACACTAATACTACACTGATGCTACACTGATGCTACACTAATACTACACTGATGCTACACTAATACTACACTAATACTACACTGATGCTACACTAATACTACACTAATACTACACGGATGCTACACTGATGCTACACTGATGCTACACTGATGCTACAATGATGCTACACTAATACTACACGGATGCTACACTAATACTACACGGATGCTACACTAATACTACACGGATGCTACACTGATGCTACAATGATGCTACACTGATGCTACAATGATGCTACACTAATGCTACACTAATACTACACTGATGCTACACTAATACTACACTGATGCTACACTAATGCTACACTGATGCTACACTGATGCTACACTAATGCTACACTGATGCTACACTGATGCTACACTAATGCTACACTGATGCTACACTAATAATACACTGATGCTACACTAATGCTACACTAATGCTACACTAATGCTACACTGATGCTACACTAATGCTACACTGATGCTACACTAATAATACACTGATGCTACACTAATGCTACACTAATAATACACTGATGCTACACTAATGCTACACTAATACTACACTGATGCTACACTAATACTACACTGATGCTACACTAATACTACACTGATGCTACACTGATGCTACACTAATAATACACTGATGCTACACTAATAATACACTAATACTACACTGATGCTACACTGATGCTACACTAATACTACACTGATGCTACAATGATGCTACACTGATGCTACACTAATACTACACGGATGCTACACTAATACTACACTGATGCTACACTGATGCTACACTGATGCTACAATGATGCTACACTAATACTACACTGATGCTACAATGATATGCTACACTAATACTACACGGATGCTACACCAATACTACACTGATGCTACACCAATACTACAATGATGCTACACTGATGCTACAATGATGCTACACTAATACTACACTGATGCTACACTGATGCTACACTAATACTACACTAATACTACACTGATGCTACACTAATACTACACTGATGCTACACTGATGCTACACTGATGCTACACTAATGCTACACTAATGCTACACTGATGCTACACTGATGCTACACTAATAATACACTGATGCTACACTAATGCTACACTAATAATACACTGATAATACACTGATGCTACACTAATGCTACACTGATGCTACACTAATGCTACACTAATACTACACTGATGCTACAATGATGCTACACTAATACTACACTGATGCTACACTAATACTACACTGATGCTACACTAATAATACTCTGATGCTACACTAATACTACACTGATGCTACAATGATGCTACACTAATACTACACTGATGCTACACTAATACTACACTGATGCTACACTAATAATACTCTGATGCTACACTAATGCTACACTGATGCTACACTAATACTACACGGATGCTACACTAATACTACACTGATGCTACACTGATGCTACAATGATGCTACACTGATGCTACACTAATACTACACGGATGCTACACTAATACTACACTGATGCTACACTGATGCTACACTGATGCTACAATGATGCTACACTAATACTACACTGATGCTACAATGATATGCTACACTAATACTACACGGATGCTACACCAATACTACACTGATGCTACACCAATACTACAATGATGCTACACTGATGCTACAATGATGCTACACTAATACTACACTGATGCTACACTGATGCTACACTAATACTACACTGATGCTACACTAATACTACACTGATGCTACACTAATAATACTCTGATGCTACACTAATGCTACACTGATGCTACACTAATACTACACGGATGCTACACTAATACTACACTGATGCTACACTAATGCTACAATGATGCTACACTGATGCTACACTAATACTACACGGATGCTACACTAATACTACACTGATGCTACACTGATGCTACACTGATGCTACAATGATGCTACACTAATACTACACTGATGCTACAATGATATGCTACACTAATACTACACGGATGCTACACCAATACTACACTGATGCTACACCAATACTACAATGATGCTACACTGATGCTACAATGATGCTACACTAATACTACACTGATGCTACACTGATGCTACACTAATACTACACTGATGCTACACTAATACTACACTGATGCTACACTAATACTACACTGATGCTACACTGATGCTACACTAATGCTACACTAATGCTACACTGATGCTACACTGATGCTACACTAATAATACACTGATGCTACACTAATGCTACACTAATAATACACTGATAATACACTGATGCTACACTAATGCTACACTAATGCTACACTAATAATACACTGATAATACACTGATGCTACACTAATGCTACACTGATGCTACACTAATGCTACACTAATACTACACTGATGCTACAATGATGCTACACTAATACTACACTGATGCTACACTAATACTACACTGATGCTACACTAATAATACACTGATGCTACACTAATGCTACACTAATAATACACTGATAATACACTGATGCTACACTAATGCTACACTGATGCTACACTGATGCTACACTAATACTACACTGATGCTACACTAATAATACTCTGATGCTACACTAATACTACACTGATGCTACAATGATGCTACACTAATACTACACTGATGCTACACTAATAATACACTAATGCTACACTAATACTACACTAATACTACACTAATACTACACTGATGCTACACTAATGCTACACTAATACTACACTGATGCTACACTAATACTACACTGATGCTACACTGATGCTACACTAATAATACACTGATGCTACACTAATAATACATTGATAATACACTGATGCTACACTAATAATACACTGATGCTACACTGATGCTACACTAATAATACACTGATGCTACACTAATACTACACTGATGCTACACTAATACTACACTGATGCTACACTAATGCTACACTAATACTACACTGATGCTACACTGATGCTACACTAATAATACACTGATGCTACACTAATAATACACTGATGCTACACTAATAATACACTGATGCTACACTAATACTACACTGATGCTACACTAATACTACACTGATGCTACACTAATACTACACTGATGCTACACTAATACTACACTGATGCTACACTGATGCTACACTAATAATACACTGATGCTACA